>SMGT01015202.1:160136-184002 GCA_004794575.1 Lanistes nyassanus | reverse complement strand
CCCCCCACAACCACCAACCCACCACCTTCTGCCACTGCAATAAATTGGAAAGCTTGAATCTTATAAAAACTGTGCCCTTGATTTGAAATGATGATACAATAAATATAATGATGTAAAAACTTGCAGACAGACACTGGTCAAGCACAGCTCACATGTTTGAAATGTAGGCAGCATACTTACAAGGATCTGGGTGCAGTTTTGGATTATCAGCTAAAGTGGGATGTGAACACTGATGCTATAGTTAAGAAAAGCCAGCAATGACTTTAACTACGGCAGAAACTCAGATCCTTCTCGACTGACAACTCAATTCTTAGCCTGTTTTACAAATCTTTTAAGGAAAGTTTTCTGACGTTTACTTTCATTTGCTGGTTTGGCAACCTGTCCACTTGTGATAAGAATAGTCTGATTAGGATCGTGAATATGTGTTCCAAGATCCTGGGCACTACACAGAGGGATCTGTATTCCTTCTGGATGCAACAGGTTGTTCGCAAAGCCTCAGGTATCATCATCAGAACTGAGCATGTTCTGTATAATTAGTTCTGCCATCTGGATGCCCCTACCGTGCGCCAGCATAAAAGATGAACAGACATTTCCTTTGTTCCGTCTGCCATTCGTTTTTTGAACGAATTAGGGTAACATGATTGACAGACTATGCACTGTTGATGGTGGTTTTGATGGATATATGAACAGATGCAAGGATGTTTATGTGTGTGTATGCACGCATGCATTTGCATGTATGCACGTGTGCGTGCCTGAGTGAAGACAATTTTAAATACCACTGAGCTGCAGTAATTGCCCTTATGGGTTTAATAAAGTGTATTGTATCGTAAAGCAACTAACCTTTTCCCTCTCATGTTTGGCCAGTGGGACAGGCAACACCTCAGACCGTTTCTTTGCAACTTTCAGTTGATTACTGAGGGTGCCGTGCGAAGCAGAGTTGTCTAGGCTCCCCACAAGCTCAGACAGAAGCTGCTGGCTGCCCTCTGGGAAGGAAACAGTCAACATTACCTACCAACCTCGGCAATGGATCAGCAACCAGTCATGTGTGTCATTACCTCGTTTATGGCCAGCAGTGTGTCCTTGATCTTTGACTAAGCATGTGCACACATCCCTGCATCTACAACTACAAGATATGATTTTACTACAGAAGAAAAACTTTATTCTGAGTTAGGTATGGGGATTTTTGTGTCCTGTTTTTCATGTGCTGGAGTAGTTTACACTTCAGCAGGATGTTTATGTCTCACAGCTACGTTAACAGACAAGCCTCTACGCTGTTGACTGTACAGAGAGCCGCGTCATAATTATGAAATATGCTGTTATGGTCAAAACAATAAATAATGCTTAACTAAAGCACAGCACATCAAAACTGTCACCCACCTTTTCCTCCAGACTTGAAACCAAACTCTGACACCCCCTTTCCAGGCACAGTACGAAGAGTGTGTCGAACCCTGTAAAGGCAGATGAGTGAATTCTTTCTTCTCACTTTACAAAGAAGCAAAAACTAAACTAACATATTCATGCATTCTTTTCTCACCTTCTTTATATATGTATTGCTTTAACTTAAAATGTTCGAAACATGCATGTTATTCCAATCAAATTGCAGGATTTTCACATAAAATCAAAAACAACACAAAGGAGTTGGTAACAAACCCTGATTTAAGTTCACTGTGATCCACACCTCTTCAAAACAAAAAGTTATAAAATTTAAGCCAATCACCAATGAATTCCTTACTTTGGGTCTCACGGTGGATTTTCGCAAAAACCAACCAATATTTACAAGAAGAAGTAACAAAATCACACACAAATACAAATGTCCCATCACCTTCTCAAAGAAGGTAGAACTGCCAAATCAAAAGTAACCAAATGTCTCATCACCTCCACATCATAAAACGAGTTAAATTAAACTGAAATTCATTAACAATAGAATAAACCTGCTTAAAAAAGGTCCCCCCAAACAAATGATTTTTTATTACTTTCTACGACAAACACTAAGTACAGGATATATTGAGATCAAAATTTGAAGGGTTAAAATAACCCTTTTTAATTCTGGGTGCCATTGTTTGTAGGATATCATAAAAGATAAACTGATAAATATAGAACTGCTCTTCTTGTTGTGAAGATGCCATAAGCAGATGTTTAATGTCCACTGCTTATGCACATCTGCACACTGCAGGAAAGCCTGAGACAGATCAGAACAGAATTCAGTCACCTCTTGATTCCATCAAGTGAAGAGATGGCATCCAGCAGCTTGGCATGATGACGCTCATAGTTAATATCCCCTTCCTGCACACACACACACACATATACACCGGCATCTTTACAGTACTTGATATACGGTCGCTGACTCAGATTCACATTTCCGCTAAGTACAAAACAGGAAGTGGTGAAGAAACAAATCAGAAGCGCTGCTCATTGTATACTATTTATAGATTGTACTGCGAAAAGAGTTGAAGGGAAGCAATTGCAAATTTTCAGTTTGACCTGCGAAGTTACTCAGCGAGCCTAAGCAAAAAGAAACCAGTGCTTGGACTATAAAAAAACTCCTGTCATAGATTTTTGAAAGTTTGTATCAAGTTTTCAAGAACTATTCCTGGACTTTAGCTAAAAATAAAAATTCCCTAACTTTTCCAGGCCTGGAAATTAATATTTTAAAATTCCTGAATGAACCCTGATTATATTTACCATTATCATATATATAAATGTTTCTTTCTCACCCCTAATTAAAAAAAATTAGGACAGTAAGGGAGAGAGATAGAGAAAGTAGACTTTAAAAAGTGATAGACCAAGAACAGTTTATCCAAGTGTCTTGCTATTGTGTTTGGTCAGGAGGTCTGAATACAGGAAGCTGCTTAAGTTCATAATTCTTCTTTTCAAAGAGTAACAGTAAAAAGCATATTTGATGTTATGAGGTTTGCTAAAAAGAATGATTGCTAGTAGGCTGATGACATTGTTGGTATAAATACAATCTATGTTGTTTGTAAGAAAGTTTATAATACAGATGATTTGTGTTGTGTGCTAATCATAGACAAAACAAAAAGTGTCATGAAACTTTGAGAAATTAGGCTTTAAGTTTAATCAATACGACACACCACCTTTCATTTAATTAAAATAAGATCTTATTAAAATACTTGTTTGATGATTCACTTACTGCTGCATCGTTTGGTATATTCAATATTGTAAATTTGTGGACTGGAGTACTGTGTAGACTGTGTGAGTGTTACGCAATTACACTACAGACCATATCCTTAGACAAAAGCTAATTAGTCATTTGGAAAAGATCCCGCATTGAAATCTCCCGTCCTATGATTGAAATGCCTCTGTGTCATGTATAACTAAAGAGAAACATGACGATTTTACCTCGTTTTTATCAGCAGCGTCTTCAATGACAGGAAGGTCCTGAGGAAACTCACTCTGAAAATTGGTGTAAGCCATGTGTAAGTAGAACGACATGTTTTAACACAGATGTAATGCCTTATGCTATGCAATAAGACTCCCAGACACCTTTCATTTAACAGTAAACTTAGAGCAGCATCATTTCTTCTTTTCTCTTTCTTATCAGCTAGCACAAGCCCCTACCCTAGTGTGGGCCTGTGTGCGATGTTTTTAAACAGCAACAAATTCGAACAAACCTAGAAAGTGGTAATTTTCTAGCATTGATATTTTAAGAATAAAGACAATTTTAATCGGATCCAAATCAAAAGAAACATATTCATTTTGTTTTTCTACATTAACATTACAAACTGGTGCCATACACACCTCTAAGTTTTCCATTTTATGCTGTTGGAGTAAAAGAAAGCAGCACGGCGATGGCCATGTGTTTAGGGGAAGTAACTCTAAGGCCCTCCCCTTTCTCCACGTACCCCATTGGTCGTACTTGAGGTCATGTGATGTCAACAACGATTTGATGTCTCGTCTTCTGATGTAATGCCGGGTGGGGGGGTCAGTCTGTAACATCAGGAAGCCCTTTCTGCGACGGATGTAGTCGAAAACACTGATCATTTGGAAATGGGCACCAAAAAACCACCCTGTGCCAAATTATGCCGTCATCAGAGGTATTTTGCACATTTCATATGATATATCATGCCGATGGATGGATATCATATGGTTATAGACTAGTTACACATGTTTAATGTTAGTTTAAGTTTGGTTGGGACCAGACATTGACTATTGAGACAAGGAACTAAGGTCGAGATGAAGGACCATATATGTTAATCGTACTATGGCATTTTGAGGCAAACCGACTTTCATTTGGGTTGGTTTTGTAGGTAGACCGTTGGATAGTTTTTTAAAAAATGGTAAAAGAACAAAGGGTATATTCAACTTGAACTTATTGATGTGTATTCTGGTAAAATTAAGAGTCCTCAACATTTACAACCACCATACAGTAAACAACAAACAGCAAATATTTCCAAGATTAGAAAATCTAATATGAGATTATTAGAAGATTAGAAACAGAACCAACCAATTCAAATGGCAAACTGTTTGGAAATGTGCCCGTAACAGAACAATTTAGATTCTTATAGCATGTTTTCTGAAGATGAAAAATATCTGTCATACAGCAATAAACACCAAGAAACACCAGCATTAGTATTTCGCTTTCATGAAAGTGGCGGTGGTCCAGAGCTGTTACGCCAGGTCTTTGAAGAACGAGGATGGGTGGAATATGACAATCAGGTTCAAGAAGGGCATGACTGGAACATCTGGTGGCGCAGTTCGCATTTCAACATCCGTGAACATGAAGACATCTGTCCATGGCAGCGGCTCAATCACTTTCCAAAGACCACAGCCATAACAAAGAAAGATGATCTTGTGCGCAACTTACGACGTATGCAATGCTTGCATGGAAACAATGTTTTCAACTTCATCCCAATGTCATTCAATCTGCCTAACGACTACCACAAGTTTTTGAAAATCTACGAAACCCTGTGGAAAGCTTTCAGGGGAAAGAGGAAGCCCCTGTGGATCTGCAAACCTGCAGACTTATGTTGTGGCCGAGGCATATTCATTTTCCAGGATGTGTCAGATCTCTTGTATGACTGTGGTTGTGTGGTCCAGCAGTATATTGATAATCCGTTGCTGATTGGGGGATACAAGTTTGACCTGAGGCTATACGTAGCTGTTACTTCCTTCCACCCACTGGTAGCCTATATATACGAGGAGGGAATTGTCAGATTCAGCACAGAGAAATTTGACTTGAACACAACAAGCAACATATTTGCTCATCTTACCAACTCTTCCATCAACAAACATTCCCCTGCCTACACCATGAACAAGCATCAGGTGGGACCTGGCTGCAAGTGGACACTTACACAGCTGCGGTATTATTTTCTGGCTCACAACATCGATGATCGAATGCTGTGGCATCACATTGTCAACATAGTGATTCTGACTTTGCTGACACAAGCTCCACAGGTATGATTCCAAGCATCTGTTGCACTTACAAAAGTTATTTTCCTTTTTAAGTCACTTTTTTTCCCACTTCAGGTGTGTCCGACTCTGTACATTGAGGTGATTGTCTCCCTTTTTCGCAGTTCAGACCAATTAATTTTTTTTTAATTTAGCAATTTGTGCCAGAGGCTGTTCTTATTAATCCATTCATCACTTATGAGCAGTTACAAAGATTTGAGATCCTTGCCAAGCCAATGTACATTTCCACTACATTGTATTCCCATGAATAGTCTAAGACCACTCACTGGTCTAATGGTTAAGGCATCTGCTTGCGAGGTGGGAGGTTGGTGGTTTGTGCCTAGGCTGATAGACTAAAAATTTGCAATCTATTAGCCGCCCAGCCAGACGCCTGGAACTATAGGGACCAGTACAAGGACTGGTAGGCTTGGTGTCAGTATAATGTAGGTAGGTGATGGAACTAAAGGCCTATAGTATGGCAGCATGTTAACTTGTCTCAAGCAACATGGTCCCGAAGTGCAACTCATTTGTGACTGGACAATAATTTGGCAATATAACCCAAACTAAAAAAAACATGAATAGTTTGTTTCAGTTACTTACTAACTGTTTTCTGCTGCAGGTGCCGAAAGTACGAAATTGCTTTGAACTCTTTGGCTTTGATATTCTTTTGGATGAAGCCATCAAGCCATGGCTGCTAGAGGTGAACAGTAGTCCGTCACTGGTGTCTGACTGTAAGGTTGATGTTCTGACAAAGAAACAGATGCTGCATGATCTTATTGACCTGCTAGGACTTATGCAGAAGGACCGACAGCGTAGCAAGAGTTGTCAAAGAAACATTCCTCATAGCCACAGAAGCACCAGCCAGGGCGGGAGGAAAAAGAACAGCACGAAAGCCGAGAGTTGCACTTCAAAGGGAGGCAACCAACAGGGGGAGAAGGCAGAAGAGGCAGGGGGGAAAGGCTTGAGCACTCTGGCAGAGAAAGACAAGACAATCAAGGGAGCTGGTAGAGATGTCGATGCACGTACTACGAAGTCTGACAAGAAAGCAGAGAGTCTTGGAGGATCAGCTGAGGGTGGAAGACCCAGCTCTGGTGGCAGTTCTTCGATTGCGAGGAACAGTGTCGTTAAGGCAGTAAATCCATGTCCCGGTGATGTTCCTTTGGTTTCAAGAAACAGTAACAGTAAAAGCAAATGCTTGAAACAGGTTGGACAGCAGATGTCAGCAGGGAGAAGAGAAGACCCCAGTTCACAGTCCGTGAACTTGTCAGAGACTAGTGAAAACATGCTACCTGAAATACCTTGCACAGCACACCTTTGCCACAGCACATTTGCTGAGCAAGAAGCAGCAAATGAAATAACAGTATCGGATAATTGTGCAACATCTGCAGCATCATCAGGTGTTGGAGACATCACTCCGTACAAACCGACCACCAGCTGTTCCGCTGATAATGATGACAAGTCTGTCAACTGGCACACGAATGCGATGCAGTCTTGTAGCAACGAAAACCAGTCAGCTCTTAAGAACTCCTCACTCCACAAGGACTCAGAAGAACACCCCATAAGCTCAACCTCAAAACATCTACCTCCAATCCCACTGAAATCTGAAAACTCAAAATTGCCTAAAAGAGCAGATCTGGATCAAAGAGGCAGGAGAATCAAGCAGTCAAGAAGTTTTAGCAGTGGAAAGACCACTTCCAAAGAAGGCAGGCCTGTTTTTCAGTCTGGCAGTCATAAACAAGAAAAGGAGAATGGAGTTTTGTTCAACCATCCATCATGTTCGGCTGCAGAAATTACAGGAGCTCCTTCTGTTGATGTTTCAGACCTCCATCAATTCAAAAGCTGTTTAAAACCATACTTGCAGAAACGCCAGCAGCGAGCAGAGTCTTCCCTGCTCAGGAGAAAAGTCGGCAAATTCTATCTGATCTTTCCTTTTAACGAAGAAACAGAGAAGAAGGCTGTAGAACCCAAAGTGGTGATCAAGGAACTGCAGCGCATGCTTAATGACTCTCTGGTGGAAATCAGCAACAAGCAAGGAAACAATCATGATGTCAGCAATCTTTTCAGTGAGGGCCACTTCCAGGAAAGTCATGGCCTTTGGGGTCCTCTCCCAGCCATCAGGAGGGACCTGCTTGGAAGGATAACAGGCAATAATCACTATTAATGCAGCTTGCATATCAGTGTGATGGCATTGAGAAAGGTGTCATTGAACAGAGAGAGCGCTGACACTTGCACTGACTCAGCTTTTGTTGTGGGATAAAGACGACCAGTATAGGCCAAACATCGCTGGTGAGACAAGTCTAGACACTGGCCTATGGTGTGCAGAGCTGAAGAATGACATTGAAGAGCATGGAAGAATGTCCAGTCTTGTCAACTATGTCAACTTGTCAGCTCTGAAGCAGTTTCTCCTAATATTTCTTTTATTTTATTCTTTTAGGTTATAGCAGTGAACAAACCAGTGTGGCTTTATGCAAATAGTTGTATGAGGTTATGTTAAGAAGATCTAAAAATGCATTTTGGGTAACACAACTTCAGCCAAGCAGACATTGGGTCCTTTTTTTAGGTCCTTCAAAATGCCATTGCTTTTTATGGCCATATTTTCGGTGGGTATCACAGATGGTGCAGTCATGGTTACATTTTTCCCCTGTGGTTTAGCTTGTCCTACTTGCATGGAGAATTTCCCCAAGCCCTATAACCATCGGAAGTCACAGCTTATTATGTAATCACTGGCATGCTGACCAAGACATTCATTCAATAACAATATTCATCTGAACAAAAGTGTTTATGTTCAGATTTGAGCATTCTAGTAACATTTTGATACAAAAAGTATTTTATATATTGGTCAAAAATGTTTCAGACTTTTTAAGTTTTAATCAAGTCAGTTATATGCTTTGCCATTATTACTGGCAATTGCTTTTCCTTATCACAGTTTAACCATGTTTACCTCTAAAACTAAATTTTACCATGACATTGTGCCCGTGTGTTTAATGGTGCCTGATGAAAGGATATATATATGATAGTACATTGGTGGTGGAGAAATTCTACCTAGCTTTTCTGGACAAGGTTTTCTGTGTGCATTGGCATGAGACGACTAACTTGCACTTTCGCTTTTAGCATAGGAAGCTGTGCTCCAAAGTTGGCGGACAATGCTTCCAGATTAGAGTTCAATACGTCATGATCTTAAGCCCTAACCCTACCTTTAACCTGTCCCCTAACCCCTCCTCCTAGCCCCACCACTACCCTTCCCTAACCCCCACCCAGAAAAAAAGTTTTAAAAAGTTCGCTATGCGAAAACCGAAAGTACCTCCCATGCACGCAATCATTTTTTTTTTTTACGTTCACCTTTAGATCTACGTATAAATGGGAGATAACGCTCATGCAAGCCAGCTCAGATCTAGTTTTGTAGCCTGTTCAAAAATGTGCCTTTATGTACAGAAGAAACAACCCATGTCTCCCATAAATGCTGAAATTGGAAATTTTGGAAGGTATAGGTGGATTTCCTTTTTTTTTGAGTTGTTGTTGCTAAATTCACATTTTGGGGCAGTAAGAGAACTGTACAGTCGGCGAGAACTGAACCTGTAGAAATAAAAAAAAAATGGAGATACAGATTCAGATTGAAAGAAAGTCAAGCGTGACTGTTAGTGTTAGTGAAAGAGAACAGAAAGAACGAGAGAGAGGGAGAGCATCATTTATTCATTAATAATCAAGGAGCTAAAATTTACACCCCATCAGCATTAAGTTTGTGTCTCAAAACTTGTTTTGGTCTGCATGCACGATATTGTATGCATATGCTACGCCAAGGCTTATAAGTACCGCAGAAGTACCTGTCAACGAAGCCAAGGGAATTAACTGAGCATGTGTCCCGCGTTTATCCTGAGTTGTAAGCCCTACTCTACCAGAAGACAGCGATGCTTGGTGCTTATTATTTATTGCTGGTGCTCATGTACTTAAAAATAATTAACGAAAAAGATTAAAACGGACGTTGGGGCATTTTTTTTTACGTGTTGGTTCAGAACCAGGGAGACATTTTATCAGCTGAATATGGTCCTCTTGAAGAAGTTGCGTTCTTACCCCGTTTCGTTATCGAAGAATCGACAACAAAGTCTAATTTTCTTCCCTCTTTCAGTCTTTGTCTCTCCACTAAAGGGAAACAACATTCTCTGTATACTATTTCCCTCTTTATCCCATTTTATTCTCGATAAAAGTAGCCAGTTGTACCTGTGGCTACAGAGCTTTCTGAGGATGACCTGTACGGCTATAAGGTCTGCCATTAGTCGCCACCTTATAAGGCTTTCCAGAGTAATTTGACTGTCGCTCTGAACTGGCATATACGAGACTTTGACTTGGAATCACCATATTATATATGCTGATATTTACTGTCGGTACCAGTTTAAGTCTTGATGATGAAACCTACGTACACTCACATGCAGGTATCTGATGTGCGTATTATATAAATATCCGCCCCTGCTCGTGCACGCAGTTCCTTAGTAGTTTTGTGCATGTACGTGTTTTCTTGTTCGCGCTTTACATAAAGGCGGAATTTTTTCAAAGATTGTTATGAAGAATTTAAGGAGGAAAGAGAAAGCGCGTTGATAAACGGGAGTCAAGCGATCCCTAAGCAGAAGGAACTTTGTTTCAGGCTTTCAGGTGCTACGTCCTGTTTAATAATCCAATTTAACCGTACGTTTATTTTTCCAAGTGTGTGCTCGGGTGTCGTGTTAATTTTCATTGTCGTTTATTCTCGTCTGTAGTTTGCTCGTCACGCCATCTCAGTCGACAGTAAACAGCAGTGTTTCGCTTGTTTATTCATATTGATATTCATCTTCACGAAAAACGTTTTGCTCATCATTGTACCCATGCTGCCGAAAGCAGTACTGACATTTTTATTACTAGTAATCTCGACTGTAGTCATCTGCTGTAACGTAAAGCGATTTTTGTCAGGCTTTATATAGCTGACATTCTCTCGAGAAGCTGAGCATGACATGCGAGAATGTCCGTCTGCCTGTAGCTTTTTGCATTATGGGGTCCACTAATGCAGCTACAGTGACGTACCTATCGAGACGTCACTCAACATCGTGACGTTTGCACCGGGTCCTGTACACAAATGTGGAGGAGATCCCCGTATGGGCCCCAGTTTGACACCGTCCTGATATGCACATAGTTTGCGGCTGGACGTTAAGCAACAAACCAAACCAAACCCCAGTTTGACGACGTACACCGTCGTTCAGAAAGCTGTGTCCACATATGTTATTAGGTTCTAGAATACTCCCCATCTTGACAATGTAATTAAATTTCAATGAAGGCTAGGAGCAACCATTAATGCATTCGCTCGGTGTCTGTCAGAAATCGAATTTCAGCTGCGCGCCCAGCTTAATTTCGTCCAGTCAACGACCCGGACAGCTCAGCCCAATTAATCTCATCGTGAACTTAGAAACTTGCTGAGCCAAGACTCTCTCCAAGCCTTCCTGTCCTGGAAGCTATGCAAAGCAGGTTTTGTCCTGATACGTGGGCGGAATCAAGCGTTTCAGTAAAACAGAGGCATTACATGTTAATCTTTCCAGGAATGAGGCAACAATCACACTCACGCACGCACCCACCTACCCGCTCGATCAATCGATATCGATCGGCTGGTCATTCGTCAGTGAGTCAAGTTAGCAAGTAAAAAGCTTGCAATGAATGTGTATACATCTCTGCATCCATTCCCAATCTGCTCCTCATTTGTATAAGTAACTATATTTTTAACAAAGAACAAATGAGAACAGAGCGCTATAAAATCGTCAATGGACAATCCCAACAAGGTACTGGCAGCGCTAGACATACCCGTATGCTGACGTATGCAAACAAGGGAGCCTACCGTACCCATACACGTAGCAAAGAGAGAATCGAAAGTAAGGAGCGTGGCAGATCTTCAAAAAAGATCTGTCGCCCCTTTCTTTTAAACGACCCTAGTCTTCACACGGCTAACCCTCGGTGTACAACGTGTGCATACAGCGGATCCCTATTTTATATCGTCAACTCGCTCACTAAGCGTAGGTTGACGACTGGGATCCAAGACAAACACAACATAGGACAAATACATGGAATTCTCAAGGTGCACAATATAATTAACAAAGAACATACGTTTGCATACGTCAGCATACGGGTATGTCTAGCGCTGCCAGTACCTTGTTGGGATTGTCCATTGACGATTTTATATCTTACTGCTGCTGTTGTGCGCTTTTACCAACAAAAGTTTCTTTCAAGATATCCCTCAGAGGGCCAAAGAATAAAATGAAAAATGAAAAAAAAATTAATTGTATTGCCTGCGTCCTACGTAAAGGTGTGCGTAAAATACAAAGGGCAAACGGGCCATACGACTGCTAATTATGACCATAAGGAACGCTCTTGCAACCCACCCTTAGTTGATTTTTATAGTCAGACAGACACAATTCCGCCCTCTCTCCTCTACCAGGAAAACCCTCACAACCGCTTTAAGAGCGCCATTACGAAGCTGTCTTGTACAGCCCGCAGCCAGGAGATGGTTTGCGCAATTGGTTCTTGACTGAGGAAGGATAAAGTACCTGTGGGTCCTTCGGCTACCATAAACCGTCCAACTAGACGAGTGCTTTATAATCATTTCCTCTGATGGGCCGCCACTCGAGCGGACGAAATAGCAGCACCCCTGGGTAATCCTAACGCATGTATGTACTGATACTGAATGTTCCTATCCATAGCGGCACTCACAGAATACACAGAATTAACATTCTGCAGGACGTCTGTGATCATAAGCACTTTTTACTTTTTTTTTTACCAGACACTGTATGGACGGTCCGAGGAATGCTGTGTACATATATATGCTGTGTAGCAAAGCTTCTTGTCGATGTCAAAGCAAAGTGATGCTGATCGCGGAAAGGGGGATTGGGTGGCTGTAAGAAAATCATCGGAGTCCGGGAAGTTAGTCGCCGACTGGGAGTATCTCGTTCAGTCATTGTGACATTTCGAGACGGCTACAACCAGGCAGGAAATTGTAGGCTTGCAAGTAAAGATTCGTATTTTCATAAACACGAACAAAATAAACGAATATATATATATATATATATATCCCATCGGTTAACTGAACTTTGTTCGAATCGCGTGCACCTTCAGTTTGACCGGAAGTTGTTTTAGCAACACGTCAGAACTATGCGTGGGCACTTCAGAGGTCACTGGAGACTACATCTTATTTTTGTATCACATTTGGCTTTGGTCGATTTACTTTCTTTCATGTACAGTCAGGTTAACCTTACTTGGCGCCATCTTTGCTTTCCTTTCCTTCATTGTTTTCGAGCAGCCATTATGGTTACAGTTTGTGGTACCACAATAGTTGCTCTGAGGCACCATCATGTCCGTCTTAGATTTCATCATTGTTATCTTTCCCGACGCCGTTGTAATTGCTCTTTCAGGCGCCGTTGTATGTCCTTTTCAGAGCGCCTTTAACCATTGGGCTGCTATGGTATATACGTGTATCTCTATCTGCGTCTAAAATAATTATGTCTTCAAATTTACTTGTCGGGTAATTTTTTTCAACTGAGACCTGGCTCAGGTAGTAGCACGTCCTTGAAACTTTAATCACTAAAGATCTAGAATGCCTAATACTTTAAAACGCTACCTAATAGTAAGCTTATGGCAATATTTTCTCTTACAAGATATCTATAGTGACAGTCTTTTGCATACGCACCACCGACATGATGGTTGCTAGTAATCATCCGACTTCGACACAAAAAGCAAACGTTTCGCCTTGCATCATTCATTCTCTCTACTGTCACTGAACTAGTTTGGTATTTCCAAGAACTATTTGATACATTTCAGTCTAGCTAGGGAACAGTAACGACCCCCCCCCAGAGCCAGAATTTCACTGACAGCCGACGGTAGACAACACGCTCCAGTGGTCTGCGAAGATTCTCACTGATCTGCAGTCCACAACGTGCTAGATACTCCAGTGGTTTGAGAACAACTTCAAGATGTCTGTGAGCACCTTAGTATTGGGGTGATGAGCCCTGGGGATCCGTCACTCGTCCGTTACACCTGGGATCCGCGGTAAAATCGCAGCTGATATCCTCAGGTACAAAACTTCAATGTGGCAGTAAAATGCGAGGGCTACTTCAGTAAGTGAAGTGCTCAACACTGAGATTAAAAAAAAATGTTTCGGCAATGTTTTACGACTGCCATAGGCAGAAGCGATGGAAATCTCATGGCGCCATGTGCAAGGCGCTCAAAGAACCAGCCCTGATAGAACACAGGTCGGAGTATCGTAGACTAAGTGGCTAAAAGCTGTTTGCGGAAGGTCTATTACAGACACCACAGGAGAAGAAAAATAAACTTTAAGAAAGCAGAAATCTAAACTGAGCCAACCCTGATGATCATTACTGTGTTCGTATTGGTAATGTTTTTATCCTTAATTACACCAATAATTCAAATCCTGACTGTCTACCTATTCATGAAGCCGTACGTGGACGATGCGTAAAGAAGATGAAAACTGTTCGATGTTTTGCTTCAGCATGTGATGGCTTTCCTGTAGGGAAGCAACAGCACAGCAAATTTCTACCTCCACTGTCTTTTGCGACAGTGGGTTCAGGTCAGAGCTAAGGCATCTACTTGCTCGGCGTAAATAAATAAATGGCACCACCGCAGAGTACAGAATTCTGTGTGGTCGTATAATTCGATGTCTCTAAGACCTCTGCTTTTCCCTTTTGTTTCATTTCTAGGCAGATGAGACGGCTTTGCGCGTTAGCACGCATGCACAGCACGCACTTGCATGAACAACGCTCATCCATCACGATCCAGGAATAGGACAGTCCGGGACCAGCCTGTGGCCAAAATGCCTGTCATTCACAGAAAATAAGCAAACTAAGCAACTGATACTGCAGTTAAGAATCGAGAGTAGTGACAGACCCCAAGGAGGGTCTGCGATTAACATGTTCCTTAACAGATTCACGATGACAGAACATAAACGCGCCTTTTGTGTGACAAACGTTCAGCCACACCAAACAGCTGCTTATACTTTTACCACTTGGAGCGCAGCACAAGGAGGCTTTGATAACACCCATGCTTTCAAGAAATGTAGTTCAACTGGGCGAAAACGTGGGAACCCCGAAAGTGGGTATTTTGCGCGAGATACGCAGCCATTTCCTGTTGGTGTAAATGGACGTCTTCGCGATGTGTTAGTGAAAGGATTATAGTTCAAGAGATGCATTAGAAAAGCGCAGAAACAAAGGGATTATAGTTCAAGAGATGCATTAGGAAAAGTGCAGAAACAAAGGACATTCTATTTCTGATTGGATTCAGGAGATGTGCTCTAAAGCTGGAGACCTAACGGTAGTACTACAAGGGGACAGGGGTGGGGTATTTTTTTATGCCTGTTCTCTTTTAAATTCCTAAGAAAAAATAATGAGTTCTTTTATTTTATGCCCTGCACATTGTAATATTCGTACAACACTAAATTTACGGCATAAGTTTGTGTAAATAATATAACCTCAAACCCGTTTTCTCCCTTTTACTCCATGAGAAAATCAACCACGGACGAAGGATATATTCTCTTTCACGGTCCTCCCCCAGCACAACAAAAGTGATGTAAACGCTAGTCACCAAGAACAGATCGATAGGCCCTACATGTCTCACTTTTCTATCACTGCCCAGCCATCAGGGCGAAGGAATAATGAACTTTCTTTTAAGGCGTTTCGTGCTGAACTAATGTTCGCCGGGGAGTTCTTGATTCCTGTCTGAAGCAACAAATCGGATTTCAGCTTTCTATGAGATCTTCGAAAAACATGGGGTAAAGTTGTCAGGTCAAGCATCGCCTTTAGAAACAACAGGCTACGATAGCTGTAAAGCTCTTCGCAGCATTAACTTGATGAAAATATCTCAGAGAGATTAGGGAAATAAAAGATTACTTGTTTCGGCGTTTGAATTATTTTTAAAACATCCTTTTGTAAGCTCATTTGGAAAGCTCCTAGGATCCTAGTCTTCGGCATCTCACTACTGGTGCACCCTGAGTTTCCGTCCGTATCAGACTGAGTAAAGAGCTTCTGAACACCCGTCCGTGATTACAATTCATGATTGTCGTCTGCCAGTCGTACCCAAGCACCTCCAGAGATGAAACTAGAAATCTGCTGCTCTGAGCTTTTGAGCACTCTGGTGAGTTAAAAATTAGAGCAAGTTACACGGAGGGTTTTTCTTCTCTATGTGCGTCAAGTCCACTGAGATTCAGATAGAATAGTTCCTCCTTCCAGTGGCGAGCACACCTGTTTATCATAAAATGTTCATTTTAATTTCTTTTGCTGCTCGGCTATTACGGGGAGAGATTTGGTCCGATATGCAGTTTTCCTCGTGCATCTTGCCGAGGTAGCATGCTGATAGCACGTGTTTAAACGCACGCCTTTGGAAGCACCACTGGACCCACGGTCTCTGTATCTGGCACCTTCTTCGTATTGAAATAAAAATCAGACTTCATCGCACTTTAATCTTCCACGTTTATCATAATGTTTGCAGGTGGGGTTTCCTTTTTTGTGTTGTTGTTGTTGTTGTTGTTGTTGTTGTTGTGTTTGGAGGAGAGGGATGTAGTTCTGATGGTGCCGACAGTGTCTAGGATGGATGAATGGGCGATGGTGGCTGTATGAATCTTTGGCGAGTGGTTAAGACCCCGGTGGTAGGTAGATAGCTTGCACCTCACAGCGATTTTACACTACCGGGAAATTGGGTTCTGTTGATCCGCAGGCTTCTAACCTGTTCAAAATCCTTTAATTGGGGCTGCATAGGTTTAGACACATTTAAAAAATACTTGTTAAAATCTACCACACTTACTGTAATATACTTTATGTGTTTGGAACGATCTATTCTTCCACATCAAGATGCATGTAGTACTTTTATTTTAAAATGTTCAGCAGTACTCACTATTTGGTGCCAAATGTGGTCACTGTTAGCAACAAAGGAGCACATTATCCGCCCGACTAGCTGTGGGCTTTCGGTGTCCGTTCTCCTCCCCCCCACCCGCACCCCCCGACTAGTCGTTCGCTTTTGGGGTACATTCTTTTATCCGCACGACTCCAAGGGGTGCGCTTTCAGAATGAGTTCTTCCATCTGCACGACTGGCGCTGTGGGGGTAATTTGTTCTATCCGCACGACTCGTGTATCTGCTTTTAATTGAAGCACCAGCTTCCCTCCAATCAATCAATCAATCAATCAATCAATCAATCAATCAATCAATCAATCAATCAATCAATCAATCAATCAATCAATCAATCAATCAATCAGTTCACCGACCGACCAACCACCTAACCAGCCAACTATCCAACCAACCAAACTGAAGTTTTGTCTATCGCTGTACAGTCATTATGATGATGACTTATCTTTCTGCCTGTCTGCCTCCCTTTATACTAAAAGGTCTTGTGTTACACATTGTCAAACGAAAGCAAAAGTGTTCCAGACATTTATTTCGTCTTGTGGTGGATGAAATCAAAGCGGTGGTCGCTGGCAGCGTGCAAGTGAACATGGAAGGACTCTGACACGTATTAAGGCGCCAGCAGAGGCTAAGCCCAGATTCTTTCCCCCCTAATCCTTTCCGAGTGCCGCAAAAATCATTAAATCGATGCCAGTGAAAATGATGCGGCTTACGGGACAGTGCGGAGGTGCCCATAAGTATCTGACCCCGCACTATTGCCGTGGTACTGCGCGAGAAAATAGTTCCTACTAGCGTGTCATTGTGGATGATCTTCAGACTGTCGTGGGGCTGAGCTGCTCTCAATGTGACATCAAATCTGATTCCGTTTCGTGAAGATGTCTAGGATTTTGTCTGGAACTCTTTCTTTTTTTTTTCGTTTCTTTCTTTTTTTCGTTTCTTTCTTTCTTCAGTTCGTCTGTTACTGATTCCTCGATCATCCTAATCCACTGATAATATGCAAGCGTGTGAAATCTGTATCCATCCCAGTACTCACCGGGCTGTATACGTACGCTCACCTTATATCTCGTTTGAACGAGATCTTGCGGTAGCAGTGCTGTGTGAAATCAGACACGTAACTCAGATTGCAAGCAGCTGTGAAGGTTGTTCCTTGGCGTTTGGACCAACAACGGCGGGTCAAAGCGGTGGACAGGTCGTGAATAAAATCCTGCGGAAGGTATTCTGCCTGTTTGCTTGCGTGCCTACGCATGACGGTATCTGCCTTGATGCGTTTTATTCGATTCCGGCTATAGGTGTCCACGATACCACATGTGTACGATCTAGTCTCAGAAATATTTTGTGTTAGCAGCAAAAACATTACCACGTAGATAAAGACGAAATTATGTTTCATAACAAGATACTGTATAGAAGTATCGAGATATGGTATCCGTATAACATAGTGAACTAACAGTTATCTAGGGAAGATTTAACCGAAAAAAGCTCTAGACGTTAATAATCAAAGACAAAAGATGTATTACTCTCTGTTAAAAGTCAAAATAAAAAAGTAATGAACCCTGTATGAATTGTGCTTAGTGTGAATAAACAGAGATAGCTGCACATAGAGACTTCCACCGTTACATCTGAAACACCAAAAACTGGAGGTTTTTTTTCTTTTTTTATTCATATTATTCGTATTATTTCTACACACCGACGCTTTCTCTCTGTGTAAATACAAATAAATGTACAAATACAAGAAAACAACCCTAGATCTTTTTCTATCCATGTTCTTTCTCGTCCTTGCTTCACGGGACATTCGTCTCTTAATTGTTCTTCGTCTTCTGAACGCAATCTGTCGCCGTCCCTGATTGGTCACAATCTATTTTTTTTTTTTAGAAAGACGCAGTAGCGCAAAGGCCAGCAGCAGTCTGTAACACAAGCCCTCCCCACCCAGGCGGAAGTGGTTCAGGAAAATTGGAGACATGCGAGTGTTTTCCTTGGGAAGCTTTGTCTCCTACAAAACATAAATACTGCAATTTTGTGTAGGGCCGGGAAGTCAGGGCAGTGGTGGCTGGGAGAGGCAGTGGGGGGGGGGGATGCACAGACAAGATTTATGGGATTTGCACGACTGTCGGAGAGATCCTAATGACAACAGCCTCCAAGAGCGATAGAGCGATCAAGAGTCTGTGTTCGTCTGCTTACTGCGCAAAACACCCGTATGCACACCACGTGACATATATATATATATATGTTTCTTGAAGCCTTTGTGCTTGATGCAGGACTAATGTGACCGCTTACATTGAGGCACATGCGGTATACGTTAGCTCAGAGATTTTCTGAAGGAAAAATAATTCCATAGGGATGACTAGTTTTTTATGGTCCAAATAGAATGTATGTCGAGATATGAATGATGGGCTTTCAATTCAGAAAATAAAAAGAGTTGTAACTGTGCAAGTGGTTGAGCACTTCTGTGAATGAGGAGTGGGAAGGAATGATGGAGAAAAAAATCCCACAGTGACTGGGTGGGGGTAGAGAAAGAGAGATTGTGTGCAGGTGCACGCGTGAATAAATGCCTGAGCTAGCCATAATTAAAATTCCCCTTGTTATCTTATCTACAACCCTTTTTCGCGCTAGAAACCTCCAGTCCTCTGTCAAATTTGAAGCTGTTACAGCACATACAGTTGTCATTTCGTCTAGATATTATTTCTTTCCAGATTTTTGTTTTACAACATTACAAAGGTAATCACAAGTTATTTTCCTATTCCATTGATTCCAGCAACATGTCACTCAGAGCTCATTATAAGTTCTACTTGCGTAATGGCCATAATATTCCAAGATGTTATAATAGTATTTACAGAAAAAGGCCTCAGCCAGCCCGTTGAATCGATTTGAAAAAAGAAACAAAATAGACAAAACCTCCCCTCCGTGTAGCCCCTTATTCTGCTGATCTTTGATTCCTCTCCTATTATGTGCGATCTGTTTGATTTGGGGAGAAATACAGCCATCATATGGCACCAACAGTTCGTCCTTCTGCATCTGGTGTCTGCAGTTTATCAGCTTGTCTTGGTGATTCTTCTTATATTTTTAAACTACGTTTGTTCTTTTGTTCATTCGCTCATGGATTCTGTCATTCATTTGATGCTTTGCTCTGGTTTATCCCCATTCATTCATTCATTCATTCATTCATTCATTCATTCATTCATTCATTCATTCATTCATTCATTCATTCATTCATTCATTCATTCATTCATTCATTCATTTATTTAAATTTGAGGTGCGCAGCTTGTTATCTGAATGTCGCACGTTGTTTATAGTTTCGGGGTTCAAGATATTTAACAGTCGAAGAGAAAGGTTCTAAAAATGTGATAAAAGTCATCACAAGTTATTTTTGCTTCCCATTGAATGCAGCGCCCTTCCGGGGGTGGGTGGGGGGTGGGATAGGGGCTGGATAGAACTGCAGGTAGAGCTGCGGACTAGCGTGTGCATGCTGCTGGTTCGAATCCAGGGGTGGTTGAGGATTTTTCTAAAAGTAAAACATTATACACGAATTCATTTGGCGTGTTCCCACGAACATTAAACCGCCTCTTCGCTAAAGCTATCAGTCTAGTAGTTCTTACACCGCACAGCTTAGAAACAGGACCCCCATCTTCCCATACTGAGAAGCACTGCCCCTCTAGAACTACTTACCCACCACAAGTGACCTGTTAGTCAGGGCCCTGTATAAGTTCTTCTGGCAGTATGGCCAGCTGTTCCTCTCATTCATCAATACAGGCAGCACATTCAGTTAACCATTCATCAGTGTTGTCACGTCTGCACAGGCCGGAGGGCAAAGCATTCAGGAATAGCACCGCGAACTTGTCGCAAAGTTTCAAGATATTTAACAATCGAATAGAGAGGTTCTTAAAATACCCCCGAGGCCTCCAGCAAAAAAGTTTAGGGGCATTTAAATATAGATGAAAAGATCGTTAAAATATCCACGGGGCATTGCTAACTTTGGAGAGATCGAAAAAATCGACAGGTTAAATGTCACGGTCTCTGCGATAATTCGGGAAAACTTTATACTGTCGGCTACAGTTTTAAAACGAGATTTTCGCCCTCGCAAGGGTTCTTGTCCCGGTTGTCACAAGCACAGAGGACAAGAGGGGGAGAGAGTAAGAGTGGCGGAGAGAGAGAGAAAAAAAAAAAGAGAATGAGGGGGGGGGGGCAAGCAAGAGTTAGGGCTTTATGCCAAATAGTTTCTACTTTGTGTATAATATGAACAGTACGAATCTGAATCATATCACTTTTTTCTCGTTTTTTTTTTGATGATTTCTGCTGTGAGTGCAATATCGCCCCAAGCAAAAACCTGAACACAACCTCGCGATTGTGTCCAGCAGCCATTCGGCTTGGCCTTCGACATCCCATGAAGCGGAAGTGTCAAGGTCAGCGAGCAAAGTGTAGTCGGTCATTACTGATGATTTTATGTTCCCCAAAACGCTGGCGGGTGGCCGCCTGGCGTCGCTGCATGCGAGTGAACAAACCGTGACTAGCGAACCGGCTGGGGTTGCAGAGATAAATGCACGTGCGGCACGAAATGAAAGCTGCCTTGCTGGCCTGCGCGTGCTGTCGTGACGTCGGCATTAAAAAAACTGGCCCGTTGACAATTACATTCTCATCGTTTCTCATCTTCCTTTCTCGCCCTCGCACGCATCAATCTGTACCTTGGGATTTGGGGACATACCTGTTGGAGTATCTCCCGGCAAGTCGCCGGACACGAACTCAACAACCTAGTCATCATAATGCTTCAAAACTACGTCACTTGGTTCATATACATACACATACGCGTGCAAAGAATATATATATATATAGCATGTTATCGGTGTTCTTTGCTGGCCAGGCTAAGCTGCATTAGTCTAAAACTTCTCCAAGCTCCGTTGGGAGTTATTCTATTTCGCAGCTTTTCCTGTCTTTGCCAATATTTGATTGGCTTAAGATATCTGAAACTGAAATCCCAGACCCGTAGATTTAGAGTTTTTGAGTAAATTAATTCTCTGATTTCGAGTTTTCACTATCCATCTTTTGCTCTCTCTCTTTTCTCTCTCTCTCTCTCTCGCTCTTTCTTTCTCTTTCCTGTAACACACGGATACACACACACACACACACAGCACTAACAAGTGAACTCCAGTCAGCTTAATCCTATTTAAAAATCCCTTTTATTGCGTAATTCTGATTAGTGTTCTCTGTACAGGCCTACATGTATGTGTGTTACAGGTTTTTTTCCTAGGTTGGGACTTCCTTATTACTTGTGGCTATTCTACATGTATGGTCATGTGTATGTTCCCCTCGCCTCTCCCCCGCTGCACAGCTTGAAATGGCCATGGGCCTTTTCAATAAAATTCAGTTTTAAAATTTGTTTCTCTCTCTCTCTCTCTCACACACACACACAACGCACACACATACAACACATACCCACACACACAACACAGACAACACACACCACACACACACAAGCGAGCGCACACGCGCACACAAGCACTGACGAGGACATACATCAGCTTCTTTACTCCATATACTCTGGCACGAACTCCAGAACGTAAGCTTTTCTCATTGCCAAAATAAACACTGCACGCACGCTGACACAGTCGGTGTCAATCGCACCGGTTCACAGACAAAAGGATCACACACAGACATTAATAATCCCTTGTGTATGCACATGCATGCATGCACACACACCCATTTATCCGTTGCCATTTGGTAACAATATTCGTCGATTCCTTTAATTATCAACATCAAACAGGCCGGAAACTTCAGTAACTAGAGAGTGCGAGAGAGAAAAGAAATGAGGATCGACAAAGGCGAGTGTGAATAGAAGGAGGGATAGAAAGAGAGCAAAGGAGCAAGCGAGAGAGACGAGAAGAGGGGTGAATTGAGGAGAGAGGGGAAGGGGATTCCACGTGAGATAAAGTAGAACTGAAATATGTCGGTACCTTGAACTCCCTTCTCCGGCCGTTCATCTTGGAATGTGATTACGATTAAAGCGTGCCATTATTTCCGAGAGCCTTTTTCAAGCGCTGCATGATTTACTCCGCCAGATATCCATTTTACCTGTGAATTATAGCTGACGTTCTGGCTTCCCTCCCACATGCCTACAGAAGGCATCGGTTCATTCTTTTTGCTTCGTGGGCCAATTGAAAACTTACAGACACTAATATCTGACCTTGAAGTCTCCAATCAGTTGATTTTCTGATGTAGTGAATTATAACTGAATGGCCTGTTCGCTAATTTTGTTGACATAATAGCGGATCGATGGATATCATGACAGGGCAATTTTACAGAACATGTTTTTTGGACAAACTTTTTATTGTGGTTCAGAAATTACTGTATTTTATGTAAGAAGCCAACAGACTTCGTCATTTCCCTATTCTGCAATTAATGTTCAATATCCCCCCTCCCCCCAAAAAAATAATAAAAAAAATTCACACGACGAAGGGACAGAGAGATCTCGTGGTTTTAAGAATCCAGAAAATGTTTTCTTTTGATACGTGAGTTGATAAAAAGCACTGTGTACCACGAAGCTATGTTACCGACCTACGCGGAGGACTTAGAAACTGTAAAGGCTCCTAACCAGGCATTTATGTAGCTTTTTTCAAATCTGCGAGAGGACGTGAAGCGATGATTAGATTGTCTGAGACGGAATGACGGGAAGAATTTACTGCCAATCTCCCCCTCCCCACCCCCATTCCACGACAAACAAAACTTATATATATATAGCGGTATCGTTCGTGAACGCCTACAGAACACTACTTGAATGTGTGGTGGACTGCAGAGAGACATCTTTTTTTGTTAGAGACAGTAATAGGGTTGCATCGACGCAGACCTACAAATAGAACTTTGTGGAGGAAGCATCACAATTCGTCAGTAGGCCTACTCACGATGTCTAAGGATCTTTGAGAGAAGGGATAGGTCCGGTCCATTTCAGTCTCATCCCACAAAGCCAAGAAGACACCTTTTCTAAGAAAGCAAAAAATGAACAAAAGCAGCAGCATATACCGTAAAGTATTACCATGGCAATTGCAAACTGTGTCGTCTGTCTCAGCAGGTTTCTGTCTCATATCAATTGGAAACCTTTATCCAGTCAACGTCACCTGAGACATGGAGACATAGGACCCCCCCCCCAAAAAAAAAACCACACACACACACACGCACACACTAGTTCTCCATACAGAGGGAAAGAAGACACGAAACACAGGTATCTATGTCACAGAATCTCTTCTCTCTGGTGGTTTTTTGCCGGAAAGAGAATAAATCAGGTTCGGTGATTGGCTGGCCACGATTAAAGTGCATCTGTCTTGTACTTTTAGCCATCTCCTTCTGACAGGCAGAGTCCCGCGAAGGCACCTGGGTCTAGGCGGGATTCCACAAACAAGCTGAAGGACGGTAAAGTGCATTAAGCCGTGCTCAGGTCGTCGCTGGTGATTGGAATGAAAAAAAAACGTGCCCCACGCATGCATCTGGTGTTAAGACGTTCCCTGAAACCCATGTCCTTGCTTCCTCCCTCGCCATCGTCCATCACTCTTTACCCCCCCCCCCCCCCCC
>SMGT01015202.1:135942-157007 GCA_004794575.1 Lanistes nyassanus | reverse complement strand
GATGTGAACATTCTCCTTTATTTTGGATTAACTGTTCTGTTCCGGGTTTTGGATAACACATTTTCCGCAAGTAGCCTGTTACGATAGCACATTGACTCATATGAATTTAATTGTATGCTAGTTGTGTTACTCAGTGTTCAGACAATTGTTTCGTGTCTCAAACTGTTGCTATCACGCTCACACACACACACACACGCACTGTTACGTATTTGTTCAATTGCACCATTCTTTCCTCTACTTTCATTCTTAATGTTCATAGTTCAATAAATGTGTAAAGTTATCTGGCCGTGTACCTTTTGGTTGAAAAGGTGAGGGTCTGCACTAGGCGTATGTTTCTCGTGTTTCCTTCCCTAGAATTCTAGCACACCCCACAAAACGTTACAACGTGCGTGAGTGGTTGCCAATAAATTGTCGTCTATCGAAAGCTGAAAACCGCTCCAAAACGAGTCTGTCACGATTCAGAAATTCCCAGCAGGCGGAGCCTCGCGACGTATTACTACAGGCTAAGCCGTCTTGTTTTTTTCCAGAAAAAAATGGTTTGACATGATCCCAGTGTGTGGGTTTCTTCCTTCTGTTGTTTTAAAAAAATTCGCATGGGATCTCGATTTCAGTTTGGAAGTCTGGAGTGGTTTAGTATAGAACTGTGAAAGGATGTGTGTGCGTGTGTGTTGTACGTGCGTGCATGTGTGCCTGCGCGCGAGGGTGCGTGGGTAGCCACTTTCGCGAACATGTCAAGGAAGTGATTAAAATAGAGGAACGTTCTCTAATCATGTCGCCATCAGGGCTTTAAATAGCTGTTCCTAGAGGTCGCTTGAATTTTCTCTCTTGCTGATGTTTACGTAATTCACGGTAAGTCAACTATTTGCTCTCTTTTACAATCGACGATTTATTAATAAACGATTCTTTATGTGCTTGCATTTGTGCGATTTGTCATGCATTAAGTTAGAAATCTTGACTTTTAAACTTAGGAAATATTGTTAACCTTCCTGGTAAAAAAGGCAGTCAACTGTGAAGACCTTTACTGTGTAATTTTTATGTTATTATTTTTTGTCATATTATTTTGTTTCTTCCCCATTGTTCGCGCACAGACTGGTCCTTCTGAAATCTCTGCCTTCTTTTTTTTTGGTAGTTGTTTTCTTTCGTCGTGAACTACAAATTAGCACGGAGGATTGCAGACAGGCTGTAGCCATTCCTCAGATCTGAGGATCCTTTTATCTAAGTTTTATCACGGCCATCAACACGCAAACAGCAAAGTGACGGATGCGACGGCCTTGCAGCCTTGACTTGCTCAGGCCTGCCTAAATAAACAGAGAGAAAAAACTTTTTTTCAGGTTTTATTGCTGCTTTGTTTTAATGTCTTTGCCTTTTTCCCTTTGTAAGTTTTTTGCGACTTTGCAGTGAAGTGTGACCACGACTGTCAATATGTTATTGATCGTGGAACGAAGGAGAACATCCATCTTTCTAATATTTCTTCCTGCTTCGCTGCTCGCGTTTTTTTCTCTGCTTGATAGTCTTCTCTTTCTGACATATTCGTCTCCTTTTCTCGCTAATTATTTTCCTTCAGTGTTTGGCTTTCTCTGTCGCGCTGTCCCTCTAGAGTTCCATTTTTCTATCTCTCTGACTCTGTTTTGCTGTCCCTGTCTCTATGTCCCTGTCTCTCTGACTCTGTGTGTCTCTGACCTTGTCTTGCTGTCCCTGTCTCTCTGACTGTCTTGCTGTCCCTGCCTTTCTGTCCCTGTCTCTGTCTTGCTGTCCCTGTCTCTGTCTTGCTGTCCCTGTCTCTCTGTCTCTTTCTCTCCTTGTCTCTGACTATAGCTGTCCCTGTTTCTCTGTCTCCGACTGTCTTGCAGTCCCTGTCTCTCTGACTGTCTTGCTGTCCCTGCCTTTCTGTCCCTGTCTCTGTCTTGCTGTCCCTGTCTCTGTCTCGTGCTCTTCATGTCTCTGACTATTGCTGTCCCTATCTCTCTGTCTTCCTGTCTCTCTGACTGTCTTGCTCTCCTCGTCTCTTGACTCTTGGTGTCCCTGTCTCTCTGTCTCTGTCAGTTCCAGAAAGGGCCTTGGCCTCGTTGGAATAAAAAAAAATTCGTTAAAAAAATTGTTTGTCTCCTTGTCCCTCTCTCTTTCCCTCTTTGCCTGTCTCTCGGGGGTCTCTTTATCTCTGTCTCTGTCTGTCTCATTTTCCCTGTCTCTCTCTCTCTTTGTCTGTTTATGTCTCATTATCTCTCTGTCTCAATGTCCCCCTGCCTCTGCCTCAGCCAGTCCTGTCTCCTTTCTCTGCGTGTGGTCGGCTCGACAATGAAGGAAACAGCAAAGAAGAATGCATTTTTGACGTGCCCACTCACTCAACATTCGTCTTCCAGCAGGCACGAAGTGCATGTAACATCATTCTTCTTTACCTTTGCGTTCTGTTCATCTTACTTGACAAAACATCGTCTCGTACTTAAAGGGTTTCTTGGGGAAAGAAACCCCTTCCCATTCACCGTGCTATCATCTCAGGGAGGTTTGTGCTGGTAGAAAGCAGCCTGCTCTTTAAATAATCGATTTTCTTTCACGAAGGTATGTGTACCTTAACAACCAAACGCATAAAACACCCATCGTCATCGTCTGTTGGCCGGCAACTTGTTTGGCTTGCCGACTGGACTCTGCGTGACGAGCATCAGAGCGTTCTTAGAGTTGATGTGCCATGTCTGTGTTTCCTTCTTGAAGTTTCTTCACCAGGTAACGAAGTCTGATAGGACAGGCCACATCATTGTACACAGGTCAACTGAATTCTTGTGTCCATTTTGGGAGATGCACACCTGCCGTTTGTGTGGGTTCAGTAAGTTTATCACTAGCACCGGCACGCTTAACCCTTCTGTAGAGGAAGGGTATGATGCGTTCGTGTTCTTCTCGTGAGCTAAAAATAGCCTAGTGCCCACTCAGCGAACGAATATCGGGCCCGCCGGAGTTTGACAAAAAGTGGACACAGCGAGTGACCAGGTCTTGTGCTTTTGCTCTCATTTGGCTAGTGAACTTACATTTTTGCTCGCCAAATTGTTTTTCAGTCTTCATCAGGTGTAAAATAGTCGCCATTATCAGGGGTGTTATATATGTGAAACTACCAGAATGTTGAGCTGTTTGTGGTGTCTCAAGGGAATGGGTCGATGTTATCCAAAAAACCAACACCAGAAAAAGTCTAAGAACGCCTACCTGTGACTTGAAGCGCTTTTTATAAAAAAACAAAGTCATTAGTGAAGCAGGGGGAATTGTGATCTTTCTGCCTTTCAAAGACTAGCTGCATTTGTTTTTTTAAGATGTTTAAAAAAAAAAATAAGTGCCTGCCATCTTAGCCTAACCTATGACGTAGTGTGACTGGCTCACCTGAAAGGCCGCCCGATATCAGTGCTGTATTAGACCAGGCAAAATCTATCCGGCATCAACCTATTGCCGCACCTGCTTGCATTTGTTTTAAAAGAAATCCAGACACCCAAAACATTGTCAATTTAGGACAAGAGTCATACATATTAGAAGTTAGGGTCAAGTCGGAAACGAAGGCTTTATGTTGATTGGGAGGGCAGGTAAATCGGTGCATGCTGGCTATTTGGAGTCTGACCCTGTGTATTGCTAGCAAACACACTGTTCTAAGGGCCGCTCCTCATGCAAGACAGTCACAGCTAATAGAAACATCCATCAGTCCAGAGAGTTGTGCGGGTCTGCACAGCATGACAGCGAGGAAGAATTAAAAAAAAAACTCTTCCGTCTGGTTGTAAAACATCTTAGCATTTCGCACTGTAGAATGGTCATCGGTCATCGGGTGCGATACCATATACACTATAAAATAGCGCTTACGGTCAACCTACGTCATACTTCCGCGATTTTTCGTCTACTTTAGATGTGTGCGTACAAACATGTCCACCTTCTGTCTGACTAAAACTTGACTACTACAAGTTTTGTTCGTGGGTAGCCACCAACGGCGCATGAAGACCCCAGAAGAGTTTTAAAAACCGCATCAAATATTTGTAAACCCACTTGTTTTAGCATTCTGCTTTTCATATAAATGACTATGGCCTTTATTGTTTTAAAATTTGCGGAAGGACCAAGGATTGATCAGTCCCGGATAAAGATACGTCACGTTCTCTAGCTCAATGCACTCAAGGAATTCCATCATAATGAAAGAAAGGCATATCTTAGGGGCTTAGACTGACTTAGCATCGAACCAGTGTTCGAACAGCAGGCTATGTATCTCACCCCCCAGATCTTTAATCTAATTTAGCGCTCAACTTCAGCACTAGGGTAGATCCAGCCTCGAAGTCGAACAGCAAAACAGTCTCATCAACGCTGAGACATTTGCTCGCGTACAGCTGCATTTCACTGCCAAACAGCGTAATTTCCCCTGGCAACGACCAATCCCGGTTCCTACACCACAACTGATTCCGCTCCTCATCAGAAAAGCAACATCGCCACAAAAACAGTGTAATCTGCCTAACATCAAGCGACGACAACATGACACACACTTAACCCCAATCAGAATTTATACCCACCCCCGGTCCCCACAGAAAAAAAACTTTGGTAAGCTTTCTCTCTTTTTTCTTTCTCTCTCTCTCTCTTGCTGTAATTTTGTTTGGTCTTTCTTTCTCTTTTCTTCAATGTCTTTCTTGCTCTCTTTCCTTCCATCTCTTTTTCTTCTCTCTCTCTCTTTCTCGCGACCAGTCCTCTCCTACTATCCCGAGAGCCATAAAAGAAACGGCTTCAACCAGCAATCGAAAAGAAAATTGTGCGCGGAGGGCGAACTGACTTAATAAGCGGAAGTGAGGCCGCCCCAACAGCTACCTCATTACGGAGCCTTCTATCGCCTTGACCTTGAGCGTAACTGAAGACAGATCATCCCATCCTTGATAAATCCAGAAAAAAACTAACACATCGCAGAAGGAACCTGTAGCCAACCTTTCGCCTGATTTAGACTGAAAAATAATTGACTTTGTGCGATTTTTCAGAGAATGGAGGAGAAAACATGCAATAAAAATGCCAGTGATAGTAAATAATACAATTTATAGCTGGCCACACGAAAACAGTTTTAAAGAAAAACACGTCACCGTGAAGCTTTGCTGAAAAAATATATTAGATAAGTCGTTCAAAACGTTTTTGCGAAATCTTTTTAACGTTTGTACGTACAACTTTTTGGAGATGTTTTTTCCCCCTAGAATATGTATCTCGTGCCGAAAAATGTAAGTGTGAATGTTTTCAAAACGTTTTTGCGAAAGCTTTTTAACACTTGTACGTACAACTTTTTGAAGATGTTTTTCCCCTGGAATATGTATCTCGTACCGAAAAATGTAAGGGTGAATGTCTTTCGCTGCAGTTCGATGCAGCAACCAAATTCATGTTCACGCATTGTTCGCGCTCTTTTCCGTTTATTACTTCCTTCCTAAAAGACATCCCTGCTGGAATTTAGAATATAAATGCAGTATTGAACTTTTAAAAAAAATGGTTAGCTGCCTGATCTGATGCTTTTTGCCAGAGCTTAATGACCTCACGAACGTTTTTTCTTTCTTTCTTGATTACAAGTTAACTTGGAGATATCTGTTGAAGAAGAAGAGAGAGAGAAAAAAAGAGAGAATTACTGATTGATAAATGACCAGTGCGTCGGAATACCATCTTCTCAACCGCGCACCATGCGACATAATATGTTCCTGGTCAAGACGGTTTTCAGCGTGCACGAATTCGTGGATAAGATTTGTTCTCCAAAGAAATCGTTGGATCGTCGAAAACGGGAGCAGATGTATGTCCAGTTTAAAAGATTTAGTGTTGTTAGATGCGGTTAGGGTGAGGTACATCTGTTAAGGTGTTCGTGAATCATTTGAGGTGACGAAAAGCACTTAATCTGTCATCACGTTGTGATTTCAAGGTTATTTTATTCCAAAAATTTAACGCTATGGGTGACTTGTTTTGGACATATATAATTATACAATCCTCTCCTGAGATGTTTAACGCAATGAAGCTGAGTTGCCATGCGCTAAGGCACCGCAAGTGGAAAACCCAATGTCAAAAACAACAAAAACAAAGCAACAGCAGCAAAAACAACACCAATAAAAACGACCACGAGTTTTCATTGCACTGGTAAAAATATCCTGCCTAAGGGCTTGAGTAGTTCAAATGTCAAATGTCCAGTTTTTATACTAACAAGGTTCCATCAAGTTCTTTTCGTTAACTCTGCTAACCTGCCTCTTCACCCGTGTTGAAAGAAATAAACAATGACAGTAAAGTGCCCTGTTCAAAAAAAAAACGCGTGCTTTCTTTGGCGCGCTTCTTGTAAATTTGTTTTCCTTCTTGCGTCCCAGGAGCCTTTAATATCCGGGAGAAAGCAACCACAACGTGGTTCCTGCTGCCGAGATCCTAAGGACAGCCCCTGGCAACCAGAATTTTTGATTCTGTCGAAGCCTTATTTTACGCTGCGTGGAGCCCGCAGTTTGTTTCAGCTGGCGCATAGGGTCGGGAGTGGATCCGGTTTGGCCATCTTTCCTTGTTCCCGTCCCACTGCGAAGCTCTGAGGTGCGTTCCCCAAGGCTCTTTCAGCAGACAAGTTTTGTTTGTTTGTTTGTTTCGTTCATAATGTCATGGACAGTGTACACAATGGCGCTAGCGGCACTGTCACTGACAGTACACAGGATGGCACCAATTGTATTTTAAGGAACTGAAACGCCGATATACTGTGTTACAGGGGAGATAACGCTTTAGTCTCAGGCAAATACAGGGGAGATTATCAGTTTAGTTTCCGACAGATCACACTGCCTCTCTTAACTGGACACAACACAGAACAAATGAAAGAACTCGCTTGAAATTGTTTAAAAAATTAAATTAATAAAAGCAACACCGAAACGAGGATGTCCAAAATCCTGGCAATTTTCTTAAAAACGTTGATTAACCATCGTGTGAAAAACAAACACACGCACACACAAAACCAAACAAGATTACTGTTTGCAAAATCATTTCACCCCTCAAACACCATAACTTTTGTGAGAAAAACAGACAGCATTACTCTCTGAAAAAAACCCCAAAACATTCTACCCTTTAGAAACGAGTCAGAAAGCCAGACAGATTGCCAGTGAACAAAATAGAACTGATCTTTGTATACAGATTACATCATATCTGAGTGTCTGTGAATGTAACGTTCAGTTCGGCTCCAAAAAGCCGAAGGGCTTGCTGCAACGGAAAAGACAACACTCACGCGCTTGTGCCGTCATAACTTTATTTTTATGTGTGCATGTATGTAATATTAGATAAATGTTGTAACATACTAGCAAATAGCTAAAACATGGATCGCTGTTGTATAAATGACCTTTCATAGTCATATTACAATACACTGTATCACATATCAAGTTTTATCCACAGTATAATGTCATGACAACAGTAGTTTCTAACATCAAATTATTTCGGTCGGCAAGTTTTACAAGTTTTTGACAACACGGCTTGATCCACACTGGGTTGTAAACTGGAAATCGTAAATTGGATCCAAACATTAGTTTGCATGTCTAAGCCACGTTCGTGTTACTAGAGTAATTCAGCAGGGAAATTTTCTTTGCACGACCTTTGGAGAAAAGTTGGCTTGTTTATTCCTTCTCCATGACAAACAAACAAACAAATTAGCAAACCTATATATAAATCTCCGATAACTTTCTAAACAGGCATAAAGAATGTGCGTGTAGTGTTTGAACTTAGTAAGAACACTATAGGGATCTTTAGTCAAGTTTTGTCCAGAATTACTATTTTGGATGTCTTTTGTAGCTCTGCCATGTGTTTGGAGGTTTGTTAAAGGATGTAACAAGTTGCTGTACATAGGGTGTGTGTATGTAGGGTGGCTGTAACGCATAGCAGAAGGAAAGAATCACGGTGCGATTTAATTTTTTTTTCAGAAATGGAAACATTTGTGATTTTTTGATACCATTAATAAATTTGCTGATGGCTTTATATATATAAATATAAAATTATTTCTAAAATTAGTGATTGTTTTTGTATAATAATAAGTTACATTTTATTCTGTGACGTCCTGTCATCTTCATTACAACGAAAAGTTTCAGATTATTGATCAACAATTAAAAGTTTGTCTTAAGAGACGCAGTCTGCATAGGTTCTAGCATCGATTCTACAGGACCTTCGCAGATGGCCGAGTTACAATAGACAGAGTTCCACAGGCCTCTTCTTGTCAACGGAGGGTTGCTTAATAAGGACGACAATTGGTTTCAAAAGGAAGAGTGTTAACCGTAAGACATTTTTTTTCTTATTTAAGGATCAAGAGGATTCGTCAGGAGTTTTTACATAAACGCTATTTAAACGCAGCACTGGTCCTGTTGTTAACTTCACGTGTATTCCAAGGGTTTTCTTGTGCATGGACTGGCATGCCTTTTAGACACACCCTATCACGGGCAGAGTGCTTCCTGGAAGTTTTGAGTATATAAAGTTATAAAAGTCCTAGATTGGCTTGCATGAGCTTTCGTAGCTGTTCTTCCGGTCGTAAAGCACGTTCGCCCTGTGTATTTGTCGTGCATTTTTACGTATGAACAGGAGATAAGAACGCTCATGCAAGCCATCCCTGGGTCGGATTGCATAGGCGTACTCACGGCATTGCCAAACGTAAATATGTATATTAAATACACAAGGGAATATGGCTTTACGACGGCCCTTACGACCGGAAAGGCTGATACAAGTGTTCATGCAACCCAGTCCAAGTGTATCGTGTAGCGGTTGAAATGTCGAGAGGTATTCACAATCTTGTAGCTTCTAGCAGAAAGAAATCATAATCACTAATTAGCACACATTTAAATAATTTAAGTTCATATTTTTTTGCAAAATAAAAATGGTCTGGCTCAACAATTGCTCTAGCTGTAACCTTCACCTTCACCGTTTCTGCTGTTGTGACCTTTACCTCAAATCTTCTCCTTTTTATTAATTTTTTTGTTGTTTTTTTCACTTGGAGATGAAATTCGGGCATTACAAACATTCACATCTATCAAATGACCACGCTAAGATACCACGATGAAAAAAGTGCTCTACAGATTTTAAAAAGAAACGCCGGATAAGGATTTCATTTTGCATAGAAGATCCACAAATCGTATAAATGATTTCCGGGTTTAAGATTCACGAAAATCATTGCTGAAAAAAAGAAGAGACATTAAGCTCAGGCTCTGACAGACTCTTTATGCCTCGGGAAGGTAAAACAATGCATGAAGACTGCGGACAGGTACAAACAACAGTGATAAGGCACCTCGGTATTTCCCTGGACAAGTTTCTCTTGAACTTCTTTGAAGTTCCGGAAAACACATTTGATATATTCCTCCACATCTGTCATTGATAAGTTCTTAAGTCAGTGCCATACTCGGTGTAAGTCAACAATATGGAAGAGAAGGCGAAGAGAAGGAAGGGGGAAGGGGAAAGAATAAAAGAGAAAAAAGATAATGAAAGCTAGAAGGACTCTAGGTAAGAAATAGAAAAATGTGAAAAAACGGACTAATCAACATATCAATTTTACGAAAAATGAGAAAATAACGTCCTTGCCTGGCAGGAGAATGGCCCAAAGGGCACATGAAGAGAATATGGAGGATTTTTGTAGAATACATTGCGACATGGACAGTCTACAGATTGATACGAAAATGCAGTTATAGACACAGAGTTCTTTTAGGACAAGATTTTCGGGGTTTTTTTTTTTCAACTCCATTGTCTGATGTGATTAAAACACTGGAATATTTCCAGAGATAGAACATTAAAACTTTACATGCGTGCATGATCAGGGACCTTTTATTACTGTTTCGATTCTACATACGCAGGAACTAGCTGCTCATCAGTTTTAAGGGAAAGACTACAACAGATCAGACTAAGTTAAAGAGAGGAACGAATACTACACTGACAGTTAAGAAAAACATTTGACGTGCGAAGCATAAGAACGGGGTACAAGCGAACAGTATTTATTTCTCAAATAATTATTTGTTCTCAATGAGAATAAAAATAATGTCATTAAAATTTTTATCTTGAATAGTTCCAGCCTTTGGCACATGGCGAAGTTTGTTCTTAGACCCATTCATAAAGAAACGAAATTGTGTAAAATTCCATACTTATTGAAAGGAAAACGGCGACGAATGGTGAAAATAGAGAGCCATCAAATTAGTTACATTCTGAAAGATTACCTGCGGAAACTGTTTTCATCTATAATTTTGCTAGATAAAATGCATTTTTCTTTTAAAGAAAGTTTTGATGTTAATGTGATAACAAGACAATGCTTAAAAGACCAACATTCCAAGTCGGGGACGATCGAAGACTTGAAGATGGTGAGTTATAGCACTAGGAAGGTTCATTTTTACTAAAGTCTACGGCCTGTGGTAAATCTTGGATAACGCGTTAAAGATGTAAACTTCCCTTTGACCTTTCGCTAGTACTTTCGGGTGATGTAGAGAGCTTGTTTGTTTGCTTCATGTTTTACGAGGAATCAGCAAAGGCTCTGTGAACAGGTTCTACATTTAGAACATGCCGAAGCCGAGTTTTCAACCTACTCCCCACGACTGTCCCTGTCTTGGCACCAAGCGCTAACCGCTGGACTGTGCAGTTAAAAGAGTAAATATTAAACAAACAGTAGGTCATAACTGAGATATGCCACTTTAGCATATACCCGATGAGATAGGTAGTTTGTTCGGTACCTCCTGGAGGGCAAGAGATGGCGTAGAATTATCAGATGGGCGTGGTCTAGATGTGAGAATTGTTAGCTAGAGTCGACTAACCGGTAGTTTTTTTTTTTGTGTGGTACAACAAAAAGAACTTGGTCAAGCGAGAATCAGACAGACAACAAGTCGGAGTTTCAGGGCATGGGCCCTTCTTCAGGACGGCACAAACAGATACAAACAGATAATAAATAACAAATGAAAATCACTGAGCAGACAAGGACACTGATCGTGCTCTATGAAGTAGAGCGCGTTAAACTAATCACTGGCGAGGAGAACTACAGCCAATAGAAAGGTGTGTGCTATCGGGACTAGTGAAAGGGAGGGGGAGAGTTCAGGGAAAAGAGGAGTGGGGGCGGTTACAAAGGGAGACAAGAGAGAGGGAAGGGGAGAGGAAAACGTGTGGAAAAGAGGTTATTGTTTTAAGTCAAGTACTATGAGGGGTCATGGTGCCGAAGAGGGAGATAAAAATTAATGTTTTTTATGTTTACATAATACAGTTTTCTACGTATGGCCACGTGATATTTAACCCCACCTTGGTGCGGGATACGTCTGCATATATTTTTCTGTGTTCAGTGAGCAGTGGCTCTTTTTGATAGCAATATGGCACAGAAATATGCTTTTCTGTACTGTTAGGCAGAAAAATCGTCTTTATGTAACTTATTTTTTCTCTGGGATGACGCTATCTTGAACTCATTATTTTGTGCAGAAAATGCATAAAAACGGTCTGCAATATTTATTTAAATATGTAAAGTATGCGTCATCTTTACCAGACCTTCTGCATTTCTGTCAGAAATATTAGGCAGAATATTGTAGCGCAGTACTTCTGCAGGTGATATTTAACCCTACCATATTACAGTGTAAATCTACACCATTTAATATCTGTCCTCAAAAAGCGGAAGAAAGCAAATGTTTCAGTAAATGTTTGTACATTTCCTGGATTCTGAAGACACCTTTGCGGTCATTTGAATTTCAAAAAGTTATAGCTTATGTCGACCAAAGTGTTGTTCAAATAGCAAGCGTTTTTGAGATACAGTTCTGAGGAGTCTTTTCGACAATGATTATAAAGTTGTTTTGATGAATAGACTGAAAAGTTTGACTTTTAATCAACAGACCGAAGTCAGGTTTAAAAATCAGAAACTACAACTGCGTGGCTTAAAAAAAACCCGTTATAACGACACCAAAACGCGCATTGACGTTACAAATAGACATTCCAAAAAGCCAGTATTAATCGTGTAAGAATAAGGTTTTCTAATTATTTAAATTGAAATAATGAATAAAATAAAATTAAAAGGTTTTAAATACAAACACTGATCGCTAAGTATACAGAGATTAGTGTTTTGTTTGTCTCTCCTAATCCCACTGATTTAATGGTTATGATACAATTAAATTATGCATACTTTTGGCACTGCTGTGTGTATATTTATTTTGTTTTTGTTATGTGCTGTGTTTTGATGAAGGGGTAAAGTCCCGAGGTTGACTATTTCTTAATACTTCACTTGACTCATTTTCCTTGTTACCACATACTAAGCAGAATGTTAAGCAAAAGGCAATCGTGGAGGAAGAAATAGGAGGATGTAGGAGGCAGAAACAGAAGGATGTAGGAAGCAGAAACAGGAGGATTTACGGAGGGAGGTAAAACCAAATCGTAATGATGCTCTTTTGTTCAGTTCTGTAAGTTGATTGACACACTTTGTGTAATCAAACATTGATGCGTAATCAAAAACTTCCTGCAGACTTATCTTCTGGATAGGAGACAATCCATCGATAATAAATGCGCTTGATCAGGCTATAATTTACATTTACCAAACGAACTCTTTGACTGAAGAAAATGTAACAGCTGTGGAAACTGTATGAATTTCAAAGGAATTTAAGCTGGGACTATACCTTTGTAACTTTTTATTTTTTACTGCTGGGCATGAAGATAATATTTCATCTTACATGATTCTTGAACAAAATTAGTATCAGGAGCAACACCAATTAGCAACTACTACGAACACTGTTTTCTGTATTTCGGTCTCACGACATTAAGTGACAGTGATTCACCATCACGTTCAACACTGTAAGCACAGAGTTTCGTCCCCTACTTGAGCAGAACGATACTGGGTTGTCTTTTAGAAAATCGCAGTATCAATGAACAGGGAGTCCTAAGCAACTTCAAACTTTCTTCACAAATGTGTTAAGGGATAACACCCTTGGAGATGAAGGAACTGTTCATTGCAAAATGTCAGCTTCAAAAATCTCATATCTCGCTGTCTAGGGGTCTACTTTTCCTCGACCGCTAGCGACCACAGACAACGAAAACACATCAGAATTAACAAAAGGTAGCAGGATGCAAAAAGATGTGTTTGTATTGTTTTTGTGATTCCGTTTTTTTTCTTACTTTTTTTTATAACGAAAGAAAAATATGTTTATTTTCTGCTGTATTATTCTCATTTAAAAAATTCAACTTTCAGGTCATCCAGAAATATACCGTAAGTTTCTCAATTAAACCTTTTTATTTCAGACTACAAAAATATCAATTAGGCTGTACGCCCACTAGTCAGACTTCAGGAGAGAAGCAATCCGTTTTATTGGGAGACAGTCAACATTTAGCATTTCCTCCCTAGTGCATTTCCCCCTAGAGATAATGGGATTTGTCAAGAACCTAAGAAAGATGACTCCCAAAATGAGATTTCGATTAGGAAATTATAATCTGCAGAAGTAGAAATAATTTCGAAGAACCACCCATGATTGCATGACAACACGCCATTTGAGCTTGAATTTTGAGCTTAAGAATTTTACAGAAAATGATAACAATGGCTAGTCTGTGGTCTGAAAGACAAACAGATCGCTTTTTGGACACATAATTATTGCGGACTGCCTTGTCGTGTACGTTCGGCTGTTCTTTGCCTTTCGTTGATAAAATACAAACTTGCAGAATATTAAACCTCGATGTTCAGCATCACTTCTGTGCGTAGGTTGAAGAAGATACCATCTCCGCTACAGGCTGCTATTGCACAAGGTTTGATATTAGCTTCGAAATCTGCCGAGAACAGCTAGAAAAATGCCACAAAAGGCAGTCAGTCTGCCGTATAAGTCAATGATGTAAAAAGCGTACCAAAACAAACACTAGTACAGAGCAGTAGAGCTGTATTGATGCGATAGATTTGTACTTTACTCGGACAGAAACTAAGGTTATATATATCACAGCAAAGGGATCGGTCTTGCAACCAGATGTCACATCTGAGAAAAGGGTTTGCTCAAATCCAGATCTGTTCAATGACACCAGGACCTAATTGTCTGGGCGACACCAGTTTTCCGGTGGGTTGTTGGGGTTCTTGATGCATGGTTAGTATATTTGTGGAAATAAAAAGATGAGGACGAAATGGACAGGTGACGAGGTTAGTATATTGTCTTGTACAGACTAAGGTGCCGTAACTCATCATATTTATTGCACATAGTGCAATATTGCACGTGAACTGTGTTCGTGTGACCTGTGTTCGTGTGACCTTTGTTCGTGTGGCCTGTGTACATGTGAGTTATGTTCATGTGACATGTGTACATGTGACCCGTGTTCATGTGACCTGTGTAAATGTGACCTGTGTTCATGTGACCTGTGTTCATGTGACCTGTGTACATGTGACCTATGTTCATGTGACCTGTGTACATGTGACCTGTGTTCAAACGCCTGGCCGTCGGGCTTTTCTGGCATTTCGGTTTCCTCCCCTTACCTTTTCCCCAACATCTGGGGGAGGGGGGATGTAGCTCAGTTGGTTGAGCATTCACCTATAGACGAGGAGGCCAGAGTTCGAATCCCGGCCAAACCGCACGGGCGCTCCACAAGGGGCGAACAGAACATTTCTCGGCACTGAGATTAATAAAAAGTATAATTATAACTATTACTCTCTTCACCACCCGATCCCTTCTTTCTTCGCGATGATGCAACCGTCGCCGGCTCGACATTAAACAATAAACAACCGACACTGCATCCACAGCTTCTCTGTTCCTGCGTGACCGTTGTCTGTTTTAATGTCTTGTTGGTTTACTAATTCCCCATCCCCCAACTCACCATGTCTTCCTTCTGTTCTTTTCTACACGAAAGTTTGGGAGAATAAACAATGGCAACTTTCACACAAAACAAGTTTTATCCTGTCTCTGCATTTTCAGTCATGACGAAAGTTCAAGAAAGAAATCTCTGTACTCACTTCTAGCACCAAAATTTCCTGGAAGTTTCAAAACCAATCCTCTCAAACGTGTTTCACCTCCGACGGTTAGGCTACAGAAAAATTACTGTTCTAACGACTGCTTAGCAACGCGACTGTAAGGGATTACAGCAGTGCTAAGGTGTCGTCGGGAGTGGGGTGGGGTGGGGTGGGGTGGGGGTGGTGGGGGCGTTGAAGTTCCCAAAGAAAACCAGCGTGAAAATGTCGATGTTTCCATTCTTGTCTTTTTTGCATCATAGAGTTCTCTCTCCCTCTCTCTGTCCTGTTTTATCTCTTTCGCTGTCTGTCTGTCTCTCTTTCTGTTTGTGTGTGGGGGTGGGGATGTGTGTGTGTGTGGAAGGGGGGCGGTGGGCAGAGATAAAAACATGACCGCATCAGATACGTCAATTTCTTCTCAGAATCTCGAGTGTTTTATTTTTACCACTGTCCAAAATGACAAAAGAATTCGGATTTGCTGATGAGAGACTACTTTCGAAAAATTCGTTTTGCGGCAGGGCTAAATCACAGATTTCTTTCTTTTTTGCTTTTGGTTTTAGTTCTATCAACAGTTCCCTTCATTTTCTTGGATTTTACATTGATTTCTTCGCTACTTTTATGTTGTACAAAACTAAACTAGAGGAATAAAACGCAGCCAAGTCATACTGACTCCCTTGTCGAAAACGCCAAGTTATTTTGTATAGCCTCAGGCCAAGAAGTGAGATCTCAAGATTAATTGTAAATACGTCAGCGAATGCATTTTACAAAGGAAATACCAACAAGAAAGAAAATGCAAAGTAATGGCTGAGTGCAGCAATGCCATACCAAATCATCTTTTGAAATCGCACAGAAAACCAAAGTAACGAGAAACATCCTCACCGAATAAACAAAAGCAAGAATATAGATGTGTTGGAAGAACTATACCTTGAGAAAAACGTGCCAGAAATAAGAAATTAAGTCTTAGAACTTTAAATTTCATTTTTCCTGCGCCTTTGAGGTAAAGCGAGCGTGTTAAGACGCACAAGAACCAACGCAGCTTTCCATGTAAAAACGACGATACTGTAATTTGCAAAGGGCCGGATGTGCATGAGAGCTGTGTCCTAAATATCCCCAGTGCATTTCAAATGAAACCTGATCTTGGCGATAGTCTGGTTATCTCGTGTAGCTGCAGATGAAGTCTGATGGCTTTGTACGGCAATTTAATTTTTTAGCACTGGCAGTCTTAAATAGGATTAAATAACTTTGGATGATGTATGGAGTATGACGTTTGTCACTGTGAAAAAGAGATAGGAACCATGAAGAGTGAAGTAGCGTACAGCTGTGACCTGTAGATCAAACGCACAGCTGTGATGTGGATAGATCAAACACAGAGATGTGACGTGTTTAGATCAAACGCACAGCTGTGAATCGGACAGACCAATCGCACAGCTGTGACGTGTTTAGATCAAAAGGACAGCTGTGATGTGGATAGATCAAACGCCCGACTGTGATGTGGATAGATCAAACGCACAGCTGTGACGTGGATAGATCAAACGCACAGCTGTGACGTGTTTAGATCAAAAGCACAGCTGTGATGTGGATAGATCAAACGCACAGCTGTGACGTGTTTAGATCAAAAGCACGCTCTTATCTGTTCAGTGTCACTGCACTACCATTACCCCCCTTCCCAAAAACCATAACGTGTAACTGAAAATCCAACATCGAGCATTTTAAAGATTTAACACAATGAGAATTCATTAGACATGATTAGATGTGGGACGACGACGGCAACGACAACAACAACAACGACAACAACAACAACAAGAAATTCATGAAAAGCTTTAGAAAAGTAATCAGTTTTTAAAAAAAATCTTGTCACTGCTGGTCGTGGTGGTCATCACTTTGCGTTGGTCACGTACAACGGCTGAAGAGCTGTCTTCTTTTGAGTTATCTTTACGACCATTGGAGTCGCTGCCAGTCGCAGTCAGCTGACCTGGTTTATGTAAGGGAGACATTACACTTCTATGACATGCATTACGCCTTACATTTTATTGGCGGCTCAGGGGCAGGCCAGTCAGAACGAGAGATAAAGATAAGTACAAACTCATACTGTCACATAAAGGCTAAGGAGAATGAGATAAGTTTTATTGGTACGTGCACGCGACTTCGGCAAGTGAGCTCATCATCAAAGTGAACACGAACTCTGGGCAGATTTTACAATGATAACTGGAAGGGAAGAGAGGTGGAGAAAAAAAGTAGGGGGAAAGTATGCAGAGAAATACTAGAGAGAAAGAAAGAAAAACAAAAATCAAAAGAAAGAATGAGAAAAGAAATAACAGAAGAAAGAAGGAAAGATGAAAGAACGAGAAAGAAAGAAAGAAGGAAGTGAAAGGATAAATGAAAATGAAAGAAAGAATAAAGAAACGAAGGCAGAACGAAAAGAAAAGGAAAGAGAGAAAGAGTCGGAGAAGCTAGGGTGGGTGATTGTGGTGGCGGGGTGGAGCAGTAGTCATTATGATTGTGTTATTACCGACGACCGCCACGAGGGGGCGACACTGAGGCCGACGATCAGTCGTCGGACTGGAGCTGATCAGCTCAGCACTGGGCGAAAAATAAACACAAATAGATTTCTGGAACTCTTAGGGAAAACTGTACAACTAATCAACAGAGGCGGCAGTGGGTGCGGGGAGTAAGGGGCAAGGGAACATGGAGGAGGGTAAGGGCTTTGGGCACAGGGCACAGGGCACAGGGGCTCTGGGAAAAGTTCGCATATCTGACAAGGAGACACCCAACGATCAGCAGAGGGGAAGGGGAGAGAATCGATGATACTTCTACTATACGGAATCGTCTTCCGCTGGCTTCCATTGCGTGTTTTGCGCATGTGGCTACTAGTGATTGAAAATAGCAAGTCTGACTTATTTTTAAGCAGCATACAGAGGTAAGTTTGAAAATAACTTCCTGTGTAGAGAGGTAAGTTTGAAAATAACTTCCTGTGTAGAGAGGTAAGTTTGAAAATAACTTCCTGTGTAGAAAGGCAAGTTTGAAAATAACTTCCTGTGTAGAGAGGTAAGTTTGAAAACAACCTCCTGTGTAGAGAGATAAGTTTGAAAATAACTTCCTGTGTAGAGAGATAAGTTTGAAAATAACTTCCTGTGTAGAGAGATAAGTTTGAAAACAACTTCCTTTGTAGAGAGGTAAGTTTGAAAATAACTTCCTGTGTAGAGAGATAAGTTTGAAAATAACTTCCTGTGTAGAGAGGGAAGTTTGAAAATAACTTCCTGTATAGAGAGATAAGTTTGAAAATAACTTCCTGTGTAGAGAGATAAGTTTGAAAACAACTTCCTGTGTAGAGAGATAAGTTTGAAAATAACTTCTTGTGTAGAGAGATAAGTTTGAAAACAACTTCCTGTGTAGAGAGGTAAGTTTGAAAATAACTTCTTGTGTACAGAGGTAAGTTTGAAAATAACTTCCTGTATAGAGAGATAAGTTTGAAAATAACTTCCTGTGTAGAGAGGTAAGTTGAAATAACTTCCTGTGCTGAAGCCAGAGGTCTTTCCAGTATCTTACGAATGGCCAGTATGGGTAGATATGTAAGCAACTAAGCAAACAAACAATCAAACACACGAGTATGAAAGTGAGCACACAAAAAACCACACAAACAAACAACAACAACAACAACATTCTTGTATATGTATATGTGAATACTATGTATTATGAATGTAGGTCTACAAATGCACAGGTAAGGATGTTCGTCTGTAAGTAGATGTGTAGGTATGAATGCAACCATGTATGCTTTAGGAGATCCTTTGTGTGTAACTGTATTCGTGCACACAGGTGCGAATGCACATGTGTGTGTGATTTGTTCACGCGCTCTTCCTTGCGGGTGTGAGCGTGCATGACCATGCGCGCGAGTTAAGTTCGTTTAGTCCTCTTTCTCCTTGTGGAGCACAGGCCCTCGACAGTTCCTCCACTTCCTGCTGTTTCTGGCGATCTTGTTTGTTCCTTCCCAAGACAGGTTGACGGCTTTGAGTTCTGCCATTAGACTCCGTCTCCAGGTCTTCGCTTGGCTTGCGGGTTTCAGTCCAGCGAGTGCCGAGGGGCATTTGAGCATGCGCGCGAGCGTATGTATATATATATAGGAGACAGAGAGAGGGAGAGATGGAGAGACAGATAGAGGGAGGAGAAAGAATTTGTTAAAATGTCAATTTCCACACCTTAAGTATCAGAATGCCTGAGCACCACTGTTTGCACATCTAAAGAAATATCAGTGTTGCACTCAGGGACCTCTGAAGCCCTTGACTTTATTTATTTTTGCACAGAATTATCTCCTCGTCTGCTATCAATCTCAGGTTGTTGGGAATGGAGAAAAAGTTCCAACACTCCATCTCCACGCTTCGCGAGATGCTTACAGGAGTTCGTTCCCCCCATCCCACCCCATTCTCCCCGTCGCTCCCCTGCCAGCGCCCACGACGAGACTGCGACAGGGTCAGCTAGCGCTAGACCCGTAACCAGTCTTACCTGCAGTTCGGTTGTCTGATCAAGGCTGACAGGGCCTGGCGTTCACGTCCCGTTCGGGTCTCTCCCACATGCAGGCCTGATGAATGTGAGTATTTTTACCTACAGGCACTGTAGGCTGCACGTGGCAAGGAGCACAGGGCACGCTGATTGAGAGCGGGAGCGTGCCAGCTTGTGAGTAATGACAGCCGTCTGCATCCTTGTTGCCTGTCATGTGCTGTCGTCTGCTAAATGCTTCCTGCGTAACTGCATTAATTCTCGGTTTGAACATTTGCAGCTGTGCGCATGCGCGCGTGTGTGGTTACGTGTTTTAAACAGGGGCTGTGCAACGTACAGTGTTTTTAGCTTACATACTACGAGTATTACATACACCACGAACTTGTAGGCGCAAACACAGAGACGATCAAACACAGCCATGATGAGGCGGATGGAACAGGGACAGAACTCAGAGGTATGATGACGTGGGGGATGGGAGGAGACGCGCAAATATATCCATCACTTTCTAGGTCGATCCCTCCATCCCGTTTAAGTCGTGCTGCTTTGTTAATTCTTCGAAAACACAGTAATTATGGATAAGTACGTGTTAACGGAAATCTCATTGCGTCATGTCGACCCAGCTTTTAGGGTGAACTCTGTGCTAGCCACAAACAACAAGAATGCCAAATGTTTACCGGCCAATGGACAGGAAAACACGACGAAACATCAGGATAACAAGATTGAAAAAAAAGGACAATGCACTTGAAAAAAATGAACTAGAGATGAAGGACCCGCAAAAGCACGCGGAGAGGTTCCTTTCAGAATATTCTTGAAAGCAAAGATAGTCACAAAGGTACACCATATTAACTACATGGAGCACACAGTAGATTGGAATGGTAAGAAAATGTTTATGATGGCCTTTGCGCAATGCTAATATAAGAATATCCACTTCTTATGAAGTTGTTCTTAGCACGCTTACATCCAAAACATTAAAAAAACAATAAGAACTTTCGTAGACGGAAGTTTCGTGTGCAGCAGGTGGATGCCTGTTGGAAATGTTCTTTTAGCAATACGCTGATAAATGCAAAATTGCAAGCATTAAGTTAAAATGCCGCGTGCCAGGCCCATATGTGATAAAGTCTCGATGGGAAATGGTTTGTGTCACAGGGAGTGGGGCGGGGAGATTCTAGTTGTTTGATCTTTTTCTTTAAATTCATGTCCTCAAAGAGGAATATCTCACGACTTTGGCAGGACGTCATAGCGTGGTGAAAGGTGTAATCAGGTGTTTTATGAAGCGGTTCATGACCACACATATGTTTCGATCGCGACCTGTCTCTGACGCAACAGGAAATAATACACTCTTACTCGGAACAGAAATGTAGCAGGTGGATGTCTAAAATTATCAACGAAAACAAGAATAATGTCTTGTCAGCAAGAATAAATGAATGAATGAATTTTGAAATGGAACTTCAGTGGAGATGACATGAACATCGATATATCTCTCACCTGTCTTACTACATCCTGTGTTGAACGAACGAACGAACGAACGAACGAACGAACGAACGAACGAACGAACGACACCAGCTTCACTATAACTTCAATATAACTTCAGCAGAGATGGAAAGGACAGCAAAGCATCCCCTACCTGTGTCACGTTACGGATGGTTTTCTGCAGCGCTATAGTTCCTGTATTGATTCATTGTATTCTTTTTAAGATCGTATTACGTCATTT
>SMGT01015202.1:1658-119037 GCA_004794575.1 Lanistes nyassanus | reverse complement strand
CCCCCCACACACACACCACCACCACCACCACCACCACCACCACCACCACGACGATGAAAGATGTTATTAACTTTGTCCCTTGTTGTTGTTGTTGCTTTTGCTGCTGCTATCAGCGCCACCACCTCTCACTCACGCTGCTGCCACTACCTCCTCCTTTTACCGCTGTTGTCGATGTTGCTGTTGGAACAAGAAGCTCTCAGACTACGCGGCTCGCGCCTGCCCATTGCGCAGTTAGAAGATCCCTAGTGCAGGAGCGGTCTGAGGAGTAGAAAGACAGAGTGACAGTCTGGATGTTGACCAATGGCAATGCAGACTAAAAGCACGAGGTACTTGGGCCTGCAGGCAATCTGCAGAAAGTAGGTGGCGTCGGCTACGAACTGCATACGCTAGGAGGGGTAGCGGGAGGAGGCAGACGTTTTGGCAGAAGTTATTTCTGTCCGGAAATGTACTCCGTTGTTACTCCGTCCTGTGTTCTTATTTGCCTCTTTGCATTGTGCTGCTACTCCGACACGGACAAAGGGGCATTAGGGGCGATGAAAGGTAAAAACAAAACAAAACCGAACTAGACAAAAAGGGGAACAAACAGACACAAAGGGAGAGTGCAAAGAAAGACCGAAAACTAAAGACTCAACGCGGGAAAGACCGCGTGTTTCCGTGAAATCCCTCTCGGCAGCCCTTAGAGCTAAAACCTAAAATCTCTTCGCAATCGATGTAAAACTCCATGACGATTACGGTGATCACAGTAATTCCTGACGTGCTTTGGGCTCCGTTCCATGTCGGTGGATGGAAACGAGTTTCACAGGCAGAGTACTCTGAACAAGGACCAAGTCATTATCTTGCTATTTTAAACAATTTACCTGTTTTTTGCTAGGTCACTGTATAATTACGTTTTCGATCAGTCGCTGTGTTATTGTACTGAAGGCAGCGAGGTAGTGCGTCAAGCCAGACAGCGAGAAATGTACGATAATATCTCCTGTACAGCACATTTTAAGTCCGAAGAAAAGCCGAAAAGCAAGAGAAAAAAGAAAAGAAAGAAGGAAAGAAGAGAACGACAGACAGACAGACAGACAGACAGACAGAGGAATAAGTTATTCAAAAGTAAATTCAGCAGTTCTCCAAATTAAATGGAATTGTTAAGCTAAATAAAGATTGCACATTCTTTTGTTCGTCTAAAACTGCGTGGAAAATGCTGAAACGCGTTCAGATATCCAAAAAGTGTTTGTATCTGCACATGCTGCTAGATTGAAAGAGGATTTTTAAACACTTTTCAATCATTTGTAGACACGTAAAGAGTCTGGTGTTTGATAACAAAACGTGATCCTGTAAGGATCACTTGGTTTAGACAGTAAACATGTTTCGCATGCAGACCTGTCCCCCTGTATAAGCCATCCCGCTCTTGAGGGTCACAGCCGTACTGCTGTACCTCCAGTGGGTGTAGCAAAAAATAATTCAGAAAAACGACTGCTTGTTTGGCTGGTCCGTTATTTGGTCAAGTTCACTATGTTTTGGAGCATGCAGCTCTATGAAAGCCCAAGGGTCTGTGGTTGAAAAACGGAGACAAAATGTTATAAAACACGGTCCTCTTCATCTTCACTCTCGCAATATACAGTAAAGAAAAAAGTACTGACCGCAGCAGTCACGCCAGCACACCGCCAATGACTTGGTCTTGCTGTTATTTGTAACTTAATCTCACGCGATCCTTTTCTTTCAGCTGTCGTCTGGTAACCTTTCCGAGGGTACTGGGGACTCCTGCTTGAATTGACAAGATGGATTCATGTGTCTGCGTCCTTAACAGACTTGTACCAGCGTGTGGTGACTTATGCGGCGGTATTTTTCCATACATAAAATTGCCCATACATTATTAAATACAAGCTATACGGGCACACATGATTTTTACGTTACCATGGATCCTATTTGAGTACGCAGGATTTTAAAATTACTATGCACCCTACGCGGGTATGCAGGCTCTTTATATGGGTGTGACATGAAAGAAAAGGCACGTTTTAGCACTGATACATAAGCGTGTGCGTATATTGGCATGCACGCGTTTTGTAGACATTTTCCCGCTGAGCTCTTATTTCACTCCAGATATGGCTACCTCAGTTGGCTCGATACCGAAGCTACTGCCTCCTTCGCAGAGATCGTCTTTCCTGAAACACCGTTGGGGCTCCACGTGTTGGTGCTGTAGGGGGGGGAGGGGGACGGCTACTGTTGAGACGCACTCGACGCACGTGTGGTCCGGGAAAAAAGTGGAGGCACCAGAAGGTCATCTCCTCCACGGCCTCCTAACTGCTGCTGTTCGTGCAAGGAGGAACTTCCGTGCCTACAGCGCTGCTGATGGACTTCGGCGGGCACACAGATGGCCCTCGACAGTCACTACATGACGTCAGGCCCACTAAATGGGCGCCATTTTTAAGTGGCTGAAGTATTCTGCTAAAAATCGTCTGATAGGGAAGGACTAAAGGTCCGAGTTATGTGAATGTGGCTCAGAAAGAAAGAACGAACGAACGAACGAAAGAAACGAAAACAAAAGGAAGAAAGAAAAAGAAAAAACACAAAAAGAAAGAAAGAAAAGAAAGAAACAGAACGAAAAGAGAAAGAAAAGAAAGGAGGGAAAGAAACCAACCAACCCACCAACCAGCCAACCAACCAACCAACCAACCAACCAACCAACCAACCAACCAACCAACCAACCAACCAACCAACCAACCAACGTAGGAACGAACTAACGAAGGAACGACAAAAAGAAAGAAAGAAAGAAGAAAATCTCTCTGTGGAACTAAGCAGACTGAAGATAACTATGTTTTATGATTTTCTTTGAATATAAAGACAATGCGAGAAATAAGAAACACGTGGGCAAAGTGCGTGATAAAGTCAACAACACAGATGACGGCAGGGGCAGGTATATATCTAAATCTGATGCATTTCCAGAGACAGCATGTGAACAACTACCAGAAGCGCGCCATTCCTCATGCATCTTCCTCTTATTCCCTCCTTCCCTCCCCGTTCTCTGTTGGCTTGTCTGGAACATGTTTGCCTTTTCGTTTTCCTTGTTCTCTACTTTGAAATTCTCTGCAAGATTCCCAAACCATCTGGCTTCAGCTAAACTGTGGAGTCCTCAGCCCACAGAACGACGCTTTTCCTTGATGAAATCTTGCAGGGACTGGATGGTTAGTGCTGGATGGGACATGTCCACACACAAGGGACACTTCGTTAGAGACAGATTTCCCAGGCTTCCCGCAGACTTAATTATAAACACCATTGGGATAGATCACTGTCTATTCGTCTAGATGAGAGTAATTATTGCATTTAGTAAGATCCGGGAAACGTTTGTTACAAATTGAATAATCCCAAAGTAGAAAATTGAAACTAAACTTTATTGTAGGACGCTCATCAGGGTTTTAATTCCGTAAAAAGTTCAGAATACAATGAATTGTATTATCAATTGTATTGATTAATTAAAGCGGTTGCATTAAATTGGGTGGAAAAATAGTGGGTATGGACACCAGGCATTACTGATGTAAGTTTCAACGCTGATTTAAGACACACTCCACAATGTTTTTGTCGTTTGTCTTAGACGCCTGCATAGCGAGCTGAAACTGTCAAAACAAAGGCACGTGCACAGCCCCAGGAAACGCGTTCCTCCCATCTCCTCCGTTAAAACTCGGTGCAAGGGGAGTTCTTTACCCCCAGTGCTGCATGTATTCCCTGCCGTTGCCGAAGAACATGGATACATGCGTTCTGGTGGCCTGCGTCGAGAGAGCATGAAGTCAGATGTGCTGCTAAGCTCCTAGTTCTACAACTGCTAAATTCCTAGTTCTACAACTGCTAAGCTCCTAGTTCTACAACTGCTAACTTCCTAGTTCTACAACTGCTAAATTCCTAGTTCTACAACTGCTAAATTCCTAGTTCTACAACTGCTAACTTCCTAGTTCTACAACTGCTAAATTCCTAGTTCTACAACTGCTAAATTCCTAGTTCTACAACTGCTAACTTCCTAGTTCTACAACTGCTAAATTCCTAGTTCTACAACTGCTAACTTCCTAGTTCTACAACTGCTAAATTCCTAGTTCTACAACTGCTAAATTCCTAGTTGTACAACTGCTAAATTCCTTGTTCTACAACTGCTAAATTCCTAGTTCTACAAATTTTCGGTGAATTTTGTCTGTAGTCATCGTAAAGGTAATATGAACCGTACTGAGAGGCTTTGGTCAGCTAGGGCTAAGGGATTTCCCCACCAAAAGGAACCTCCACCAGAAAGAGGTAGTTTACTTCAAAGCAGCACTGCTTTCTTATTTTACTGCGCCAGTGTTCAAATCCTCTGGGTCGCTTCAGTAAAGACAGTGGTACTGACATGGTTCTTAGCATGTCACGGCTAGTCACTCTTGGAGTCTTTCCTGGTAGTGTGCATATACTGTACATAGTGTACCTATACTGTACATAGTGTACATATACTGAGCTGTACATAGTGAAAACTGACCGTTACATGAATCCACAACCAATACCAGTTTTAAACAGATTAAGACAAGCATCTTAGTATCACAGCGAATATCTATTATGGACTCCACGCTATGGTAAATGAGATATCAGAGCGCGTGACTGAGCCGCTTTCTGCATACCATACTTGTGGTGCCACGTAGAATTGAAGACAAGGATTCCACATAGATTTTCTATGGTATGAGGCAATGCGCGTATTTTCTACCGTGCCTGCATGATTTAATTAGTAGGAGAAAAGTTCTTACTTTATTGCCGTCTTTGCCTAACACACACGTTCGTTGTTTTTTTTTTAGAAGACTAGTGAAGCGGGCACATCTCTCTGTGTAACAGATTTGCGTTGTCTTCAAGGCAACGTTCTGACTTTGCAAGAAACTACTTTAGCAGAGTATGAAAACGTGAGCGCAGATAAGTTTGCATATAAATGGGGGAGATGTGCGTGTTCGTGGGTGCGCGCGCGTGTGTGCGAAAAAGAAATATTTACACAGAAGTATAAAATATACACGAATACCATTCTCTGAAGACTATACACTTTTATCGTCAAGATCATTATCTTCAAGAAAAATCAGATCTTGAAACAGATATAGAAATATGTAGAGACAGAGAGGTGTAGAGATAAAGCTATATAAAGATAGCGAGGTGAAGAGATAAAGCTATATAAAGATAGCGAGGTGTAAATATAGAGATATGTAGAAATAGAGAGGTGTAGAGATAAAGCTATATAGAGACAGAGAGGTGTAGGGATAGAGAGATGGTGGTTATTCAGTGCATAGTTTAGTGATAGGACCCCATCCCCCATAGTGCGAAATCACCGAGAGGTGTAGAGAGATATATGTAGAGATAGAGGAGAATAGAGATATGTAGAGATAGATGTAGAGAGAAAGAGAGGTGTAGAGATAGCTATGTGTAGAGATAGATATGTATAGAGATAGATATGTGTAGAGATAGACATACGTCGATATAGAGAGGTGTAAAGATATAGAGATGCAGAGGTAGAGATATGCAGAAATAGAGGGGTGTACATAAGCTGGTCCTTCTGTACGTAAGTACTAACGGATAGATATAGAACTCCCTTTCCCTCCCATTCCCATAGAACCAGCCAGTGCTATAGCATGCTGTTGTCTATGAGTTCCTGCACATATCAACATGCTTCTGAGCGTCCTATATTTCAGATCTGCGGACGAATTAGTCGTGCGGCAGCCGAACGTTAAATACTTCGAAGAACTAAAGAATGAAAAGTGGACGCTAGCCAGTTGGGCGGTTCTTCTCCTCGCTGGGGTCGTCATTAACAACCGCTCACGACAGATGTCCAAGTGACATTATTTAATAGCCTTCTTAGCTCCGCATTGCAAGCAGCGTTTTTCCTAATTGCTAACAGGGTGTAGCTGGGTTGATTAAGTATGCCCGCTTTTTCAAAAACGCCAAGCTGACCGTGAGCGATGTTAACAAAGAGGCTATTTTTGTAGGTAAAAGGGCTAAGCTGGTCCAGAGTCAATTCCAATGATGTAATTTAACAGAGTCTTGCTTCTTTTCCTCATTGTTATCCTTTATTTCTTTCTCTTTATTCCAACCTCTCTTTTCTTTCTCTCTCTTTCTCTCTGAAACCGGTTTTTTTGTATGTATGATGGTTTTCCTATACATCTTCCTTTTGTCTCGATATGATAAAAGATCGGTCACAGAATGATTCTTTCGAAGCTTACGGAGCGCGCGCTTCGCCTCGGTCTTTGAAGATTTACAGTCAAACTATTTTTTCACATTGTGTCTAGCGAGGCGCACAGGCTTCTTCATAACATCTGCAGCTGTTTTTAGTGCCTCGGTGAAAGTGGCTACTGGTGAATTCATATTTGTGCAAATCATGGTTCTTGGCCTGGACAGCTGGTTTTTGTGTGAATCATGGTTCTTGCTTTCGAAAGCTGGTTTTGCGTGAACTATGGTTCTTGCTTTGGACAGCTGGTTTTGTTTGAATCATAGTTCTTGCTTTGGACAGCTGGTTTTGCGTGAACTATGGTTCTTGCTTTGGACAGCTGGTTTTGTTTGAATCATAGTTCTTGCTTTGGACAGCTGGTTTTGCGTGAATCATGGTTCTTGCTTTGGACAGCTGGATTTGTGTGAATTATAGGTCTGGCTTTGGACAGCTGGTTTAGAAAGTCTAAAGATTGTACATTTTTTTAGGAAAAAAGGCTTCAGGTTAGTATTCCAAACAAGTTTGAAGGAACGTATAGGGTAAGTAATATCAGATTCATTTTCTCTTTGGAACTCGGAGTTCATCGTACTTACTAGTGGTAGATGGTGGGATAAAATAGTCTACAACGCTGCATCCGGACTGGGAGATGTATGTGTAACGGCCAGACTGATCGCCATTGCATGTCCCGTTTAGAATCGAAAGATCAAACACTGAGCACAGCTCAAGCAACAGTTCACCATAATCATTCAGGCCACAATCATGTGAGTGCCTAACAGTGTTTGAGGCTTCCTCTTGGTCTAAGGGGTCTATTGGCAAATCGATATGCATAGAAGACATATTTGACGTCCTTGCGTTTAGGTCTCCACAAATTATGAAAGGAACCTTGCCATAAGTTTTCGTAATTGTAAGCAGACAGTGCTCTAAAATTGACATACCGTTAGCAAAATCAGAGACATCATAAAAGGAGAGTCGGAAGGTGGTAGATAAGTGCACACGAGGTGTATCTCAGTATCTGTACTAAAAAGAAGTCTTGAAATTTCAAACACAATAACATTATCACATTGAATTTCGATTCGTGTAACTACTTTACCCAAGTCCTTGACCAGCAGCACAATCCCCCCCTCCGAGCCCCGACTCTGTGCTGACAGTTTCTTAGCGGGAACCTGTAAACAGTCGTGCATATCAAACAGATCGCTTTTAAAGTTATCAACGATCCATGTCTCTACTAGGCACACAAAGTCAAAGTTTGATATGTATGAGATAAAACGTGTATCAGCTATTTTTGACAACGGGTAATCAACATTCCACGAGAGGAAAGTGACTGTACTTGCACATCTCGAGAAGCCAGTGTCAGCGAAGTGCGTATTACGGATCCCACTAATACCACTACCCGTGCGACTAGAATGATTCCACACCATCTTTTATCTAATAAGAAACTTTACGTTGCGTTTTTAGACTTCCAGAGAGCCTTTGACTCCGTCGCGGGTTCAAAATTATGGCATGTTCTTCAAGAAACAGGAATCCGGGACCAAATGTATCACGCAATTAAAAGTATCTAGAAAGTGGTGAACGCAGGCGTACGTTCCAAATCTGATTTGTCCAAGCTGTTCGAATGTCCTGAGGGCTTAAAACAAGGGGAGACATTCAGCCCGATACTGTTCTCACTGATTATAAATGAAGTGGCAAAAGATATAGTTAGGAACAGCAAGGATTGAGTCCAACTTCACCCTGATCTCATAAAACTATTTATCTTCTTTGATGACATTATACTGTTGGTCGACACAGCCATCGGTCTGAAAAATCATCTGAAAGGGCTTAACCAATTGCAAAATAACTGAACCTTGACGTTAAGTTAGAAATATCAAACATTATGACTTTTAGGAAGGGTGGTCACTTAGCTAAACATGAGAAATGGCTATGTGACGGCCAGGTGATCAAGGTTGTCAATTCCTATAAGCATCTCGGCCTAATGTTTACTGCTCGTTTATCGTTTTTCCCTATAAGCCTCTACGGATTTGGTAACAAGAGCCAAACTAGGTGTTGGGGAACTCTTTCAGACTCTCTGGAAGTGTTCCCCAACTTTTTGTTTAAACTATTTGACAGTCAAATTAATCCAGTACTCCCTTATGGTTCCGAAATGTGGTCCCTAAAGAGAACAAGTTCCCATAGAACAAGTACATTTGTTTACATTGAAAAAACGTTAAACGTTAGCCCTAAGACTCCCAACGATATGGTGTATGGTGACACAAGAAAATTCCCTCGACAGTACATGCCGCTGTGCCATGTGTGCGATACTGGTTACATCTGACAAGGTTTGACACAGATAGACTGCCACGCAAGGCGTACAGCATGTTGCTAGAGCTCCACAACAGAGGCAAAGTGTGCTGGGCTTCTGACGTTTACAGAACGCTTTATGCATATGGATTTGGATTTGTGTGGGGAAACCAAGGTGCAGATAGTGGGAATGGTTTCTTGAGTGAATTTAAACAACGACATCGATTGTCATAAACAAGAATGGCTATCGCACATTTAAAGCAGTCCAAGGTTTAATGTGTATGCAACTTCTAAGTCCTCCCTACTTTTGGAACACTATCTAAAGTGCATTAAAAACAAGGTGCTAAGAGATATTCTGACGAGATTTCGATGGGTATTTTAGCTCTTAAAGCCCATACAAACAGGTACAAAATAGTTCCAATACAAGAGTTACACTGCCTTTTATGCAAGACAGAAGTGGACGAAGAATTCCATGTTCTTTTTTACTTGCGATCATTCAAACGATTTGAGATCAAGATATCTTCCGTGCAAATACACCTTACATCCATCACATTCTACCTTGTCTCGTCTTTTTCAAGATCCTCGTAACTCCATCAATTTAGCCACAAAGCTTTACCACACTTTCAAGCACCGGAATGAAGTGAATGCAATCGAAATGGCAGACAACAGTCCACATTAGAACTTTCGTGGATGTAAATGTTTGTTGCAGTCATCATATCATTTGCCTCTATGTATGCAATTATTGGTCAATACTGTGTGTCATGTTCATCTCCCATTGTAAAGGCCATGTGGCCAGAGACAATAAAGTTTTTCGTTTCGTTTCTCTCTCTGAAACTTTTTGAAATGTTGCGTACAGTCACTATTTCTTTCTCTCTTTTTTCTTTCTCTCTTCCTTCCTTTCTTTCTTTCTTTCCTTCTTTCTCGACTTTTAAGCCTTGTGCACAGTCATTCACTCCCCTCTGCCATTCTAATAAAAGGACAGACCAGTCCCTGTGGAACCGCTGACACCAGCGTCTCTGCAAGAGGCACGCGCATGCGTCGGCTGAAACCGTAAGCCATAAGATTGAATGAGAGCTAACCGAGGCAAAGAAATGAACAAATCTTGTGTAAAATAAAATTATGTTTTTGATAAAAATGCGATCATCTTTATAGCTTCTGAAACTACTTTGTAAATCGGAAATGACTAGTAAGGACTTAGAGAAACAAGGCAAATTTGTTTTTAAAAAATCTCGAAAAAAATTGAACTACCTATTCCTCGTGAAGTAGTAAAAGAAAAGATTAGCACTATACGTAAAACTGAGACCTCTACATTTCTATTTCGAGACGAAGACAATGAGTCTTCGAGGTTATATGTTTACTTTGTCAGGCATTTAATGTTCTCCTAGCAGTGACTTAATGCAGGCAAATCTTTTTTTTATATGTACGATCACGGTTTGCTTATTCAGGAATGAGTTAAACGTGTTATAGCTACATTCGTTCGATATCAAACTGTCAGTCTGGAATGCATATTACATTTACACGAAGTCTGCAATACTAGAGGCTAGCATTTTGTAGAAATTACTGAACATTTTTGAAGTATATGCACATTCTTATCCAGTGGTCTTAATACCCGCACGATTCCGGAGAGTTAAAGCAACAGTTCCCGAGAACCAGTCAAATGGCGAGCTCTAATTCCAGACTGTGTTTCGCGGAGGAGGAAAATGGATAGGGGTTTAGGAGAAGGGGTGATGGGCTAGGGATTACAGTTATGACGTCTCTCCGTTGATTGGCTCTAGACAACGGGCGCTTTTCATGGTCTAAGCATGTTCGCAGTCAGTTCTAAACTACTCCCCCGATTCAAAGTCCTTTGACGATAATCTTAGAACAGTTACTCTCAGAAGCAAAAAGCGGTATACGAACGTTTGCAGTAAGTTGTAAAGTACCGTCAAGATTCAAGATACTCTTAGAATCATTCACGGAGGCAGCACGAGCCGTTTTGTGGTGAGATCGAAGGAAACTTTTCTGAAGTTAAATACTTTTGTAGTCACCATCGTCATTGCCTGCATGAGCCGTCTGCCAGGATGCGCCAGCAGTGAAAACTATTTCCTTTGTAAGGCTGATCCTCGCAATACAGAAGGACGAACCTCTTGCGCGACAATCATGGACCTACTGTGTTTATTGTGGTCTCACCTGCCTCCGTGCCTTTTCCGGTCCTCGCGGCGCCCTGGCACGTGCCAGTGTATCGGATAACGAGGTCGTCAAGTTCCGCAAAGAGGTAAGCACAGAAGAGAAGAAAGGAGAAAATTAAAGACTGCGGGCCTTCATTTTGCGAACAAATGGACGAGAAAGAGCGAGACGCTTTGTTCAACGCCGCCTCCTGGTTTCTCACATCGAATGGAAGTGTCACGGTGTGTGGGTTGGTTCAGTGCTCCAGGGATGTCCAGACAATGCCAGAATCTCTCCTCGAAAAGCTGTCGCAAAAATTCTGTAATGAACTCCGTGAAACGAAGCAATGTTCTTTCGAATAGGAAGCTCTCTGAATAAAGGCCATGGAACAGAAATGCCTTTTCACAAAAATATAACGCATTCTATCAAGTAAGCAGAACAGCATATTGGAAGGAAGCCGAGAGATCAATGACAAAAGTATGGGATGCAGTAGTAGCTTTAAAATAGTCTGAAATGTATCATGAAATTATGAAATGTGCGGGTTTAATTTGTTGAGAAATACCCCGAATGCTACCCAGTGAAAAGACCTTTGCCTCTGCTTGCAACAAAAAGCACACGGTAAGCTTTGATGGGCTTCCTGTGGAGCCGTCAAACAGCGTTTGTCTCAGTAAAAATGCTTCCAGATTTCTGCCATGTGATGTTTGTCTCATGCCGTATGTTTACAGATGGGTCTTAACCTGAACCCGGCCTCTCTTGCTACGCACGCACGCACGCACGCACGTACGCACGCACGTACGCACGCACGTACGCACGCACGCACCCACGCACGCACCCACGCACGCACATTTAAGGGAACCCCAAAATAATAACAAAAATGACTTTTCGCATTATAACTACAGCTTTATTGACCAAGTGCCAAGTTCGAAGCAAGCCATCATAGTTCCATTACATGACGCGGCTAGGCGTGTTCAGATAGCGTGCGGGATACACCTGCTGGCTGGAATCCCTGGGCAGAATTCAAGTGCGAGATGTCTGTGCTGCTTGGGACATGCAAGAAGACAGAATGGAGGCACGTGACACCAGCAGTTTCTCTGTCTGCAGCTATGGCAGCTGAGACTCAGAAGATGAAACCACGATGCACCACGCAAATTTCAACCCACGTCCATATTTGCGTATGCAAACCCACAGAAAGAGAAGAAAGTACGACAGAAAAAAGAACGACTGAAGCTGAAGTAGTCTGTATAGAAAACTTTCTGGTACTTTGTTCTTCAGTCTCTTCATCTCAAGACAAAAAAAAAACGAAAGAAAAGGAATTAAAAAATAGGGTTAATACCAAGAAAAAAGAATAAGAAAAAAGATTGTCAACGGAAATCAGAATTATTTAATCTCGGGACATTACATGTCTTCTTCCCTAACCATTAAAAAAACCTTTTCAGTCCTTTATGAACACGACCTTTTATGTGTTCACTCTAACTGCCACATCTGACATTTAAACTGTCAAACCTATCAAAAAATGCGTGCTGTATTTTCTATGCTGCCACATCAGACGCGGGAAACGTGAGGGAGTTGCCAAATCTCGAAGATAGACTTCAAGAAAAATATCCTTTTCTCTAGAAACAGTAAAAAACCGACTGAATATGTAATTGCATTAAAGTAATGAATGATAATAAACTAAACTGCACTACACACATTTTAGGGATATCGAATCAGTGAGAAGTCAGACTGATAAAGGAGCCTGTGGTACTTCCTGTGGTACTCTCTCATTTACCTTTAGAAATGTTTCAAATTTTGTGAGAGTCCTTAATAATTTTACATTGAAAGCGATTTGCAGGTGCTTTGGAAAATTCATCTTATCTACGTAACTAAACAACAGTTTGGCTTTGTCAGGTCCTAAAGTGAAGCCATAATACGTATAATTACAACATACAAGTTACTGATGCATGTCTCTGCAAATCTTTCTGATCTGTCTGAATACAAACGCCCAATTTCCAACACCCGGTAAGAATATGCTATCCCCTTGATAGTTATTTATTGAACTTTTTCACTTTCGTGTTCCGTCTCATTTTACAGGAAAATCTTCAGTCGAAAGCACATGAAATCTGAACAGAGAGTGAATAAGAAGACGAAGGATCAAGAGGAACAAAAAAGATTGAGTGAGAACGCTGGACCTATAGGGTATGATTAAAATGCATCTTTAAGGTTTCACCACAGATTAAATGGACGTAATAACCATAAGAATCTGGGCCTATTGCATTGAAGAGGGACAGATATTACGGAAGAAGGAGTGGGTGAGGGCGGAATCTTCATGTCTCGAGAAGTGAGTTGTGTTGGTAGAAATCCCGCTGAGTGACAGAGTTATCTCGCACTCGCCTGTCTGTCTGCGAGGAACCCAGTTATTAATTAACGTGTCGTTCGCATGCCGCGCGGTTGTGAACCCCATGGGGCTGCAATCTCTGGATGGTCCTCATGCCAGCATGCCTCCTTGCTGAAAAACAGGAACTGTTCTCTGCTTGAGAACGCCTCGTGTTTACGGTTTAGTAGGCTTTATTTAGTCAGACACCAGTCTAGTGCACTATGTTACCTGAAGTTTGGTTGCTACACGCGTGCACCCACACACGCAGGCACATGCGTGTTGACTCATAGTACATTAGAGAGAGAGAGAGAGAGAGAGAGAGGGAAAAATAGAGGGAGAGAAGGAAGCGAGCTAAGCAGAGAGAGGGGAAGAAGATAGAGAGAGAGGAGATGTTACTACATGTATATCAAGCGTTTTCTTTCGTTTTCTTTGTAGGCATTTGTCAGACGCAGTTGTTAGAATTTAGACACGACCAATATCAAAGCCAACAGTCGTCGTCAGGAAATTTCCCGGTGTGGGACAATCCGCCATAGGTGAAAATTGTATTTCCTTAACGAACTCGCTCCCCGCATGTCTGGGTAAGAATGATCACGGCCATGGAGTTGCCTGTTTTCCTCGCAAGTTCGAGCTCTGTGTACTGCAAATGTCTTTTACCGGATATGAGGCAATGTCATGGTGGGCACAGCTCACTCTTTATCACAATTTTTTCTCTCTCTCCCTCCCTTTCAGTCCTCTTCCCCCTACTCCTTTTCCCCCCTCTGCTCCCCCCTTCTTTCTGCCTCTCCTCTATTTTCTTCACCCCCTCCCTCTAACCCACTCACTCTCCCTGTCTCTCTTTTTCCTTTTGTCTCTCCCCTTTCTGTGTGTGTGTGTGTGTGCATGTGCATGTGTATGTGTATGCGTATGCGTGTGTGCACGCGCGAGCGTTCGTATGCGTGCGCATAAAGCCTGCAAAAACTGAGTGACGAGCACATCCTTATTTTTATGCTTGTGCAACAATTTGGTGGGATACGGTCCACTGCACGGGTAACACCCACTTCTCCTAGAGAATAATTTTGCACAACGCATAATAATACATCTGGGAGAGACAGGAGACTGTCCTTAATATCATGCATCTTTCCTATTAAAAATTGTCATATAGATGCAGGGTTTTCTTATATGTTAACGTTAATAACATTAAAGAAATGGCATACTCCAGTCAACATAATACACAAGATCAAATACCTGTTTCAGGATGACGTGCCTGCTACCTGTTTACTTCTAACAGATTTTTATATTTAGATTTTCTTTTGCAGCTGACATGTACTCCATCCATTTAATATCTGGGCTTCAGTATTTACCCCGGGGAGATTCCGCGGAATTCCTTTGAGCTATAGATGCAAGTCCTTCTAGCGGTCTATCGAATTTTTCCTTGGAAAGTTGGAATTTGCAAAAACTGAAGTCAGAAACGAGGTTTCAGGGGGCGAGGGCAGCCTGAAAAAGGAGAGACTGGTAAACTGACTTTATCAAACATAAATCTAGCCACGTTTATCAGACCGAGTTTTTCTTCCTCATGCCCGGGCCTTGATGCAAACGAAAAGTTAGAACTAGCTAGTTTTTTGAGCTCCCGCTCGCTCTTTCGCCCAACCAACCACCTGGCCATTCGCCCGCCCGCCCGCCCCCTCACTCACTCTTGAGTTTCATTTTCCAGAGCTGAAGACTATAAATCGATAGGTTGCAAAGTATATATCGTTTTTTGTTTGGCATTCTTACCATTTTTTCCTAACAAAATGTCCGTTCATTTTATGAATCCTTAAAAACAAGGCGCATATTAAATTACTGTCAATAGAGTAAAAAAAGCGGGCATTGTTCATCTTCTATATTCGCTGTACATAGAGTGAAAAGAGTGCATTGTGATAGACTGATCTTCTAACCCTCGTCTAACCAAATATCTGATTTATATTTCTTCCAGGGTTCAGAAAGGTCTACAATTACAGCTTTCCATTCCAAAATTTCAAATAATTGACGCTAACCTCCCCCCCCCCCACACACACACGCACACAAGCACGCACGCATCCACAGAGAGAGAGAGAAACCGAAAATAAAACCGTCTGAAATAACAGCTTCGTTATTACAGAAATGGTTATTTGGCTGAATCGTAAAAACTTAAATATTAGAAGAAATTGGAGAGGAATGAATTTGTGTAATAAAAACCTCTCAGTGGGTGCTTCATAAGCACGGAGCATGGGCAATTGTCACATAACACTTTATTTAAAAAAATCTAATAACGACAGCCACATAGAGGGACGGCTTTCTGAGTATGTGGGGACTTATGGACAACGCTAGGGATAGATCAGGGGGAAGGGGACGGAAGTTATGAAAAAAAAAAAACCCATCCAAGAACTTCCTCATTTAACGACATTTTCTGCTTGTCATTCAGGGAGAAGTTTGAAATACAGTTATTTTAAGGCCAGACCTGCGTAGGCTACAGCAAATGATTTTTTCCTCCACTTCCCTGGACCTTCATAAGAGTCACTCAGATAGCACTCAGTATTGAAGTGGATGTTGTGTATGTGAGAGAGAAAGAGAGAGAAAAAGGAGGCAGAAGGGGAGAGAATCCGAAATTCAAAGCAGATTTGATATTTCATGGTCATTTACAGAAATTTAATTCTTTATTTTGTTGGTGGAAATTCTAAGCTAAGAAGAAGAAGAAGAAAAAGGACATGGGTTGTGCCAGGATGGCAAGCAAACACAGGGAGTCCAAATACGCTGAGTTCTCGCCGCAGATATCGTCGCATCATCTTCACCCCAGCCTTGCGTTTTTCGTTTCGCTGCCTACTGGCCATACACAGGCGCCTCGTCTGAAGAGGCCGCGATGCGCGGAATGAATGAAAGAAATGTTGGCGATCAACTTTCAGACACGACCTTGGCCGCCAACGCGATCCCCCTCCGTCAACAGTTCGCGCGGCCATCGTGGCGCTCCCGAGACCCGATGGCAAACACGCAGCATGAGGGGAACGTAGGGGGCGCTGCTCTGGACAACAGGCCACGTGACAAGCGTGGCTGACGCCTCGAGCAGACGACGCGACCGAAGGGGCGCCGGTCAGAACCCTCCATCTCTGCTAGTCTGGATGTTTTTTTTTAATTAATGATTGATGCTCTGACATCCCCACTCAGTAATTTCCCCACTAGTAGTTTAATTAAGCTGTAAAATGTTTTGTGTACTGCAGACTGTAACTTTCGGAGGAAAATGTCAACAAGCACAAAAATCCCATAACTGCTTTGCAACTTTTATCCGACAGTAGGCAATGAAACTTTGTGTAAGGGAGTGGAAACGGTGGAGGGGGTGCACTCAGACGACTGACGGTCGATATCCTCGATGGTCCCACTTAAAATCAAGGGAGCTTATTTAGTCTATTATAGTCTGGCGAGGTTTGATCCGCGCCGGTATAATTACTTCTAATTTCAAGTAGCGTTTGTCAAGATTACTCCAGTATAATTCAAAGCGAACACTTCATGCTGGCCCCCATCGCACGGAAATATTGGGCGAACGCTGTTTACCGCACGCGCTTGCTGCAAATGAGGTGCAGCCCTCTTTAGTACATTGCCCGAAGAATGGTGTTTACACAAAAAGGAAACACGTTTATCGTGCGTGCATGTCGAAATGATGCAACACCCTTGTCCTCTTTGAGTAAACTCTTGTTTTTGGCGTTAGCAGGAGCGTTTTAGGTTACAAGAGGAGAGAGTTGCGCGGTAACACACCGGATGATAAAGACGACGGGTCGACCCGCTTAAATGGCGGGAGCTGTGATTGAGTGTGCTTGCGCATGCGCAGATTATCAGCTTCTTCCGCCTGGCGTCCTTCAGAAGGCTGAAGAGGCAACGACAATGTCGTTAAAATGCGAGTTCCCCCGTAAGTTGAGTGTTAATGAACAGAACAGCCCAACACGGGAACGTGTGCTCGTATACCGTGGGGCCTGGCCAGGTGACGTCAGAGCCCGAGTGTTGAGTGAACACTAATTTCTGGCGCGGCGCGAGGGGCGATGCGTCTCGGAGGAGCGGATACAGCTGTGCATTTCGTCTCGCTCTCACTGGACGCGTAGTGATGTAAGAAAAGACAATTTCGGTTCGTTTTTAGGGAGGGAGGGGTAGATAGATGATGGATTAAAGTGCGTGGATGTCTTTTCACGCTCCCCCACCCCACCCCGCGAAAAAATCCGGCAAGCAATTTTGCTTCCAGAAAGTTTGGAGCGTGAAGCACTATGGCTGGTGGAGGTACAGACGGGGGGGGGGGGGAAGACGAGTTGTAGGCAAAGAACCTGCAGAACAACACTTACTGCATGCGGATCGAGCGAGCGAAAATCAGCATTTCACCATGGCTTTCGTCTTCCTTACATTCTCTTCTCTTTCTGTTTCTTTTCTATTATCTTTCTTGTCTTCCTTTTCTCATTTCTCTTTGCGAAGACGTGTAATAAATAGGCATTGGTTCTTATTTGATGTTCAGTAACGCTCATTGTCTGTGTAGTAGTACTGAAGGCACCATAAATTAATACACAAAGTTTAGAATGGTACTGTCTGCAGCTTGTTGTGAAAAGTTATTACAAAACTAATCACTGCTTACAGGTTGGTCCGAACGATTATTACTATGGTAATTACGATAGCTGTGTACATTGTTGTGAACAATTGTTACAGTGGTAATAACATTGTTGTAAAATGGTAATAACTTTGTTGTAAACGGGTATTACAATATAACAACTGTTTACTGCTTGTTGGAAACGATTATTACAATGGTTATAACTGTCTTGAGGTTTTTGTGCAATGGTAATACGTGTGTACAGCTGCTTGCTGCGAACGATTATTAAAATGTTTATATCTGTCTACACCTTTGTAAACGATTGTTATCAGTTTGGCTGCACGATGGAGGGAAGAATGGCTAAAAGGGTGAGAGACAGATTAGACGAACGAAGGAACAAAGCTTAGGGTCTCGCGCCAGAGAGAGAGAGGGGGGGATAGAGGGAAGGGTAGAGAAAGATTCTCCATGTAAAATTAACGCATGTTTTATCCTTGTACTTACATATCTGCATTACTCACGCTGCATTTTCCCCTGTATTCTTTCCCGTTTTTCTTCTTTCTAAATACCCATTTGGTCCCTGTTTCCCGACCCTGAATCCAAGAAATGTTCTGAAGTCGTCTCGTCCGGTTAACCATTGTTGCAAAGGTTCTAAGAATTTATCAATCAAAGACCTGTCCGCCCGGATGTGAAAGGTCGAGTGCAATTTGCGCCAGCAGCCATCTAATCACACGCTTGCTAAACCTTTGAGACTAGGTCACGGGCTGGCCATGGAGCCGGGAGCCACCAAGGCTCAACAGCTTCCTGCCCAATCAGGCTTGCATTCTCTCTGTTCACGCTCCCAACATTTGCACTGGACGAACTGAAAGCTAGACGTTCATTTTGAAAAGGAAACTCTTTAGAGGCGGAGGTTGTTTTTCTTTTTCTTCTGTTTTTTTTTCTCGGTCAGCTGCGTTGGCTGAAAGGTGAAAAAGGGAAGTGCCACAGAAGTTGACACCAAGGAAACTGGCAAGAGTTGCGGAATAACTCCATCACAGTAGAGTATGAGGTCTGTCTCAGGTTTTCAGAATGCAGAGACGGAACATGTTCTTAAAATATGCCGAACTTGTACCAGGTACACGAGATCCTGTATCCGAGTAGTTCTTGTTATCTTTGATGATCTTGAAGGGCTGGAGGTTATGGGCGGGCGAGCCTGAAAGAAGAAGGCCTGACCACAGGAATCTACACTTCTTAAAAGGGGAGGGGGTAAAACATACTTATTTTTCTGGGGAGTGACAGGGTGTTTTTCTTGCGATTGACTGCAATGAGATCTCATATAGTTGTTTGAAAGACAAGAAAAAAGAGGGTATGTCGAAATCACATCTTAACAGTGATGACAGGCTGCAGGGACCAAAAGCAGCTAAATTCACAAGACAACCCTTATGATGAAGATTGGGGTGAGATGGCCGAGGAAAGGTTAGGCAGCAAAGGAAGGGATCAGAGATGTAACGACCTTGTCCTGTCCTCTTGTTGGGGGTGGGGGTGGGGGGTGGGGATGAGTGTCAGAATGTGGCCTTTCATTTGGTCTAATTCTTCAGCAAACTTTTATCTGTTCGTTGGTAAAGACTTATTTGTTTGGTTGTTTAGATAAAAGTTTTGACAACAAGGAGGTTATGACAACAAATCCGAAAAAACCCACACGCACACAGTAAAGATCGACTCAAGCACACAGCCAACAAGGACAGTGCGGCAATCTTGTGTTTTGTTTCTTTTCACACGCGTTTTGTGGCAGTGCGTGCTGTCCTAATCAGTCCTTGACCCCACGCATGACGATGTAGTTTGTAGATTGTGATTTCAGGATGTGCTTACGGACAGCAAAACTCTCCTGGGTGCCAGATGTACGACAAAAGGGTTATGAAGTCCATGCAAGTCTCTACATAAGATCTCACACATCACATGCAAAATTGAACAATAACAATATGATATGTTCCTCGAGAAATATGAAGGGAAAAGTGTGTTTATGTTAGACCAAATATTGACGAGTGTCGATTGAAGATTATAACGTTACTGACTTTAGGATGTTATTAAATACCACCAAGCAAAATATGCATTAAGACGCTTTTTAGTGGGACATTCTAATTTTATTTGAATTTTTTTAAAAGACACGTTTCTAACTCAAGAATAATATCATACAAAGGGAAATTGAAAGTCACCTAATGGCAATTTTTGACGTTTAAACTTTGGTTCATTTGATATTACAGTTAACTTATTACAGTTATATTAATAATGTGTATATATATATTTAACAGGATCAACTGCCTATATAGTCGGTTATCCAACTGGTAAAATAGCTCAATAGAGAGGTACTACTTTGCACCAAATTCCGGTAGATGCTTTTATGCCACAGTCGCGTTTGCTCCCAGAAAAAGGCTGATATGCCGTATTTCGACTGTACTTCTTTCTACTCTTGATTTCTAAACTCTACAAATACCTGTGATCTCTTTTGTCTAACGGAAGGGTCTAATACGGTTCAATATAAAACTATATTCGTTATCTTCCACTGCTTGGCAAAAGTGCAAACCAGAGAGAGGATATGATAAGGCCTTAGACGAAAAGCTTCAGATGGACCTTTTTTTTAGGCTGGAAAATATACGTCACAGAAAAAACCTAAGGAGTGTTCTGTGTGTCTCTGAAACAGCTAACTGGAGCTGGGTTGACGCAGCACAAGGAAATGTTTAGCTGTGCTTGCGAATGTTTGGTGCTGCACGACATCCCTTACAGAGCCCCAGCTTCCGGTAAGCGGCTTAAATTAAGCTATGCTACGGTACTTGGGGCTGTGTAATACAGATGTTAAGCTCCAGTCTCTTCGGAGTCCTCTTCCCAATGATCAGCAAACTTACTACACAGCAATCTGTATCATCGTCAGTATTACTGTAAGTCCTTTTGTCACCGTTGTTTGCAAACTGTTGGATACACTTTGGTCAAATCCTAGTGGTCGAAGCCCCACCTACTCCCCCCTCTCACACCCAACCCCGTTTCACTCTTTATTTCTCTTCTGTGCTTTCAAACGTTTCCCAGACGAGGAATAACTGATGAATATACATTCCTGCTACACGTTCAGGAAAAAAGATTTAAGGCTGTAATTTTTACAGCTGAAATCTATCAACCATCTATCACAGTCTACCTACTCAGACTTTCAAAATGATGCATTACTGAGCATTTCCTGCTGGCCAAGATACCGTTGTTAGATTTTTTTCAAACTTTGAAAACTTTCTTTCTTTCCTATTTCCTCTCTCTCTTCCTCCTTCCTATTCTCTGTTCTTCTGTCTTTCTCTCTCCCTCTATTTTCTATCGTTTCCATTTTTCTGTTCGTTCTTTCCTTCCTTCTTTCTTTGTGTTCCTTTATTCTTTTCTTCTTTCTTGTCTTTGTCCTTTCTTTCCTGTCTTTTTTCTTTCTTTCTGAGAGAACTTTGAAGTTCGATCTTTATTGATTCCACATTTCTGAGAGAAAGAAGGAGAGAGAAAGAAAGAGTGCTTAAGTGTATCATGTTCACACCACGTGTTGTGAGACTAATATCGCTATTTAGGATTGCTTACCATCTTCTGGTAACTTCTGCGAGTTGCTCTGACTTTATGCACACGTTGCTGAACTAATCTGCCAAAAAGATGAGCGATCATCACGACTCCGCTTCTTATTTCACAAGCATGTAAAACAAACATGATCAGAGATAACAGCTGCACTGCTATGACGCCGAGAATAATTACTCAATCTCGATATTAACGGCTCCAGAAATACTGTGATATCTGCGTGTTTACCCTGATGTTGGATAAAACATTGATAATAGCGTACAGGTCTTCGCACCGAAAACGTACTCAACGCGATCTAGTGAAAAGGACTGCACGTTTGGAATCGCAAAAGAACAATTTCCTTTTTGAATTACGTGTAATTGCTGTCCTGCGAAAAGTGGCGCACACACGTTTCCTTCCATTCTTTTCTTTTCTGAACACTTAAATACTTTGAAATTTTGACGACTGTCTGAAGACGCCTTCTCGCACTCGGCACTCAGCCAGACGAAGGACCATAATTCGTGCTCTCGCAGCCTACTTAAGCACGCGCAAACACAATCGCTTCAGATATCTGGTAAAGGAGTGCTGCGTCACAGGACAAGAAGAGGAATGCGTTGCCTGGGTTTCCTGAAACTCACCATTGCCCTGTTTATGTCTCGCTTTTCTCTCGCTACCTGGCGTGTTGCGCAGCTTGCCAGAAAGAGAGCGAGTGGGATCTCGCGTGTGGGATAGCTTGAATGTTTTGTTTGGTGTGATTGTTTCTGTGTTTGTTTGCATCGCAAAGATCTCTGTTTTTGAACTGCGAAATCTGAACCGGACACACCGAGGCTTGCTTTTTGTTTAGTATGAAGTGGCTTCTGGCGAACACTGACCGATTGCGCGCAATTAAGTTTGGTAGAACCACTTCATTCATAGTGTGTTCCTTCTCCCTAGTCATAAAACGAATGAAATGTAGTGTGCACTACACTGCACTGTACGTCTGAACGTAGTTCACCCACTCACCCAAAACCAACAACCAAATACCACCAGCTCATCCGCTTACCCACACATACCCACTCACCCACCAGTCCCCCCGCTCGTATTTTCGTTTGGTTATATACTAAGCTTTTCTACCAGGCTATTTTAAAGATTGAAAAAAAGGTTAACAGGTTATTGTGTTTATGTTTGGAATGTGAATGTGTGTATCTCATGATCTTCATCCGTGAAGGTCCGAACAGAGGCCGGAAGTAATTGTGGTTCAACTCCTATAGTGTTCATTTGTATAGTTTTAAATGAAATCCTATAGTGTTAATTTATATAGTTTTAAATGAAATCCTATAGTGTCAACTAGTTTCAACCCATTTAGTTTCAAGTGAACTCTTATAGTTTTAACCCAACTGCTCCACTTTTCAATCAATTCCTATAGCATTAAATCTTCTTTGCAGCCTGTCTCTGCTTAGATGTGGTGTGGGAGGAAAGAAGCCCGCACTTCCCGTCATTTTATTCACTGTACTCAAAACTTGTAGTACGAAACGTTAATTCGCGTGCCTTGGGATGAGACTTGATAAGGTTAAAAGGAAGAGACATGAGAATGCGACCGATCCAGCGATGAGCTTTTGCAAGGTATGATTATCAATATCGTGAATCTGTAGGCTCACGGCCCATGTTTTGGGATAAGGAAAGACGCGATATTTGCCGCTCAAGATGGGAATAATCTTGAGATGTTGCCAGCCATTAGCATTTCCCATGCTTTTAAAACTTAAATGCGAGGAAACGAGATGAAAGGAAAAAAACGGAACCTTCGATTTAAGCCCACAAAGATGGTGGAAGTGAAATTTTGCCGGTTCGTTGCTGCACTGTCTGGCTAATTTCAGTGTTCTCGACAGCAAGTTTAGATCCGTGTCTGTACTTACTTTGGACAGGTTCGGGCTGTACACGAAAACAGTTTCACGGGCACCTCTGACTTGGGTCGCTAAACCGCGCGCATTGACTGGAGGACAGGTTTTTGTCGGCTTCTGTTAAAGCAAGCTGCATGTAAAGCAGAGTCTAGGGTAGAGCTTTTAATGCAGAGCTACGGATTTTGTGGCTGAGGGACAAAAAGGGAATGACAGCTGATCCAGTGCTCTTAAGGTGATTAAGGTCATAAAACTGTAAGGTCATAAGGGTCATAGAGTCAAATAGGACTTCAAACGAGCAAACTTTGTGCATAAAAATACTGCTAGGCATCGACCGAGGCATTGACGAAGTTCAAAACACACACTGTAGGCGCACTTTTGAGTTAATTTGCTACGGTAGCTAAAGCTTCGTTCTTATATCAAGCTCTGCAACATCTTGCCAAGCTACATTCGGGTTTCACAGCTCAAGACAGTCCCCAGAATCCATTTCCAATGCGCACGTGACATACATTTCAGAGGAGAGGTTTCGCAGTTACAGCTGCTTCACAGATGCTTCGGATGTGTGAAGATTCAGAACACAACTTTCAGTACAGTTCTACGTGTGACAAGTCGAGGTAATTTGATACGGATCCAATGCTTGTACAGCAAATCAATAATTGGTTCCATCCTTTTATTTCCGGGGCAGACTACGGCCTGCAAGACGACAGAGTCTTTAATCTGCGTCTTTTAAGGCCGCCCAGCGAAGACCTGCCCCGGAGTGTCAGACGCTGCCCACAGGGTCGGGGCGTTAGAAGTGTAAGGCTTGCACAGCTGGTGTAAGCGCCACGGGATCGCGGAAGAAACGACGCCATAAGGGATACCCATACAAGGGCAGAAAACGGGGAGAAATAACACGTGCTTGACAATGAGAAGCTAAGTAAGACAGGGTGCGAACTTACGAATCAGGAAATACTTAGGAGATAACGACAGCTCCCTTGTCAACGATCCATCACACTGGAGTTCTGAGCTTAATAGCAGGAACTCGCGTACCACAGATCGGACTTGATTTCATTTTACTGCCCTTTCTTTTTTCTGGTAAACTGCCATTTTTGGGTGTCTTTATTATGTTTCAGCTCAAAATCTTATTCTTCTATCTCATAAATAAATCATTATTTTGTTACGTATCGAACATCCATAGGAATCGCATTTTTTTCCCCAGCAGATCCCAGTCGTAAGCTATTTTCAGTCCCGTCTAAAATGCTGTTCCCATATTCCGACCTTGCAAAAAATCCAGAGACTAATTTAACGCTCGTCTGACTTTTTTTAAGTATCAGGTGAAAACTCTTTGGTTGAGACAGAAAAAATACACGCTCTCGTGCTGGTTCTGAGATCAAATCCTCAGGCACGTAAACGGAAGTGCCGGACATTTTCACAATGACACTAAGGCAAGCCGATCATATGCACCTACTTGAGCCAAAAGACTTGGGTGTAATTTTAGTAGAGAACGGGCGCACTTTTGACAGACCTAGGGAGTGAAACTCTTTTTGTGAGGAAAAAAAAAACAGGCAGGTGTAACTTTGAAGGTTAAGGTGGGGTAGTTCTTGTGCGCCATACCCATAAAACTTTCAAGTGCAAGCAGGAAAGGATTTGGGTCGTAAAACAGTAGAAACACTCTGAAGACCAAAGTCAGAAGTCTGAAGTACGTGACTGAGAGCCGCAGCGGCTTCCTGTCTGAAGGATTTCCTATTTTTAGAGCTGAAAGTCGATCTCCGATGTTTCGTTGGCGATTTCCTCAATAACTTCCTCAGCCGAGAAGCGTGGGCACCAGGGACCAGATGCTGGGTAGGCGGCACACATCCGGAGTCAGCCGAAGATAGTTGTCGTTATCTTCCTTTCCGGAGAAGGCCCACAGGGGAAAAAAGTGCGCAGCGCGGACACCAGCATATCGTGCGTGCAGTCCGTCAGTGCAGAAAGGTAGTGGCTGCGATGCGGTCATTTCTTAAAGCAAGATCTCGCTGGTGTGCAAAGCAGAAGCCATTTCAGCCTCAGCGAGGCGCCCAGTGATGCACAATAACGCTCTGCTTGGTTGCTGGTCTGGTCTTAAACTGCTTAGTCCGGTGAACCCGAGCAAACTTCGATCGATGGCGTGTTGCTCGGGACGTGCCCGTGCATCACTGAGATTCCCCTGGCCTGAAAAAAAAGTTTCGCATCCTTACCCCATGCGCAGTAAGTCACCAACACCATTCTACCTGCTCACACATTCTCTCACTTTATATACTCAAGCATAACCACACACATACGCTGTCTCTTCCGTTATCCGCTACCATTACCCGTAAATTCGGTCAGCCAGCCAGCCAGCCAGTCAATGTTGGATTCAACAGTATGTTTCCAGCCAGCCAGCCAGGCAGTCAAATAATTTGTTGGATTTAACAGAATGTCTTCTCCTTAATAAATATTATGTCCTTCGGCTCTATGTTCTCCAAACCCGTTAACAGTTTCGCAACGACATTTCTCCGAATAACCTCTATTTTTACGGGATCGTAGATAAGCCATCATGCCCTCGCTTTAAAACTTGGCGCTCATGTAGTCCTGGCTGAGCTCATTGCGTGCTGTGTGTTAACTATGCACACAATTCAGGAGGCCCCAGATCACACAAGGAGAAAATTGTAATTACACGAAACAGAAGGCCTTAGAGCTCTAGCATTGATCTCGTCGCCTTTCATCTGATGAAAGGTTGTTTGCGATTTGATTAAGGACTTGAACAAGATTTCCCTCACCACGTCTCGAGAGTGCAAACACTGCTGGAGGGGGAAAAAGCCATCCGCGGGTCTACTTTGCAAGCATGCGCGCGCATGTATGCATCCCTCCCCCATTCAGGTTTTCCTCTACCTGCACCGAAACTTGCTGGAGACATGGAGGGAAGACAGGAGAGGGCGAGGTAGGTGATTGACAGCAATCAGGACAAATGTTTTGCAGAAGCGCTTCTTTTTCTGCTTGTTTTCAGTCGCTGTCTAATGCCACAGGTGCTTGCCGAAATTAGCTGTGTCTGATGGAGATTGCATGTAAAGATAAATGTAACGAGAGCTACGGGAGAGGAAATGAATGAAAGAAAGAATGAATGAATTGGTGAATGGATGGATGGATGGATGGATGGATGGATGAATGGATGGGTAAGATTCAGAGTGAGATTACATCGTCTTTTTACTAGTTGTGTGCGGAGTGGAGAGGGATATGGGGGATAGATTGTACGAGAATCGTAATGCTGACGAAAAGAGATAGATGCGTTGAGGGTAAAAGCGAACATCAATCTATTGCGATGAAAGTAAAACGATTGAGGACCACATAAACCAAGCGAGCGAGAGAGAGAGAGAGAGAGAGAGAGAGAGAGAGAGAGAGAGGGGAATAACAAACCAAAACAAACAACAAACAAAGGGCAGCGGAAGCATAGGTAACACCGACATTTAAAAAAAAACTGTTAAAATACTGAACTATTCCTATATGTTATCTTAAATCACGTACACCTATCGAAAATTGCCACATATTAATAGTCCTGCAAGAATGAGTAAACGAACGAACGAAAGAACGAACGGAAGAACGAACGAAAGAACGAACGAAAGAACGAACGAAAGAACGAACGAAAGAACGAACGAATGAAAGAATCCTTCCTTCCTTCCTTCATTCATTCCTACCTGCCTTTCTTTATTCCCGTAAATGTCGTCCTTCTTTTTATCTTTCCTTTCATTTCTTTTTTTTTTATTTCGTACTCTTTATCTGTTTAAATTTCTTTCCTTTTTTCCCCCTTATTTTTCACTGTTTTTCTTTTTTCTTCTTTCTTCATAAATTTTGTTGACGATCCATAGATTTTTAAACTTTGTCAGAGGTGTCAGGGATAGGGGAGGGGTGTGCACATTATGTCAACAGATAACTTTTGGGTAGAAAGGTATGAAAGACTTCTGAGAGTACTGCGGAGAGTGTATTTGTTATCAGTTTCATTACTCTTGTCAGCACTCGAGCCCCGTCTATCTCTTGCGTTATTATGTCGTGCAAATGCGTGTGTGAGGGACTTTTAAGACGAGCAATTGGAATATTTAACTGGCAGGAGTAAATCACCGCATGCAGAAAGTTACATCCAAAGATGCCCAGCTATTTCTTATCCTTTGTTTACACGCACATGTAGTTATAAATCCTACTTTGTTTTCTACTGTTGTCCATTGCTTGTGTCCAGCAGGTATACTGTTTGTCCGGGCCTACAGCCAAAAACAACACAGATTTTTTCAATAAGCGATTTGCGTTTCATAACGTTTAGCAAGTGCCTACAAGTACAAACAAAATGTGATATTTTTCTGTCCTAAACCCAGAAATTCAGGCGCGCCCACGCAGGCTTTGTCTTCATTCCCTCTCCTGCTCTAACTCTGTATGTGTCGCCTACCGACCTGGGGATTTCTTGTATTTATTACCAACTCCGTGATATGACCTAAAAAGGTGGAATCAATAAAGTTCAAAATTCTCTCTCCTTCTCTTTCTATCTTCTCTCTCTCTCTCTCTCTTGCGTTTCGGAAATCCTCGATATGGAACCAGCTTATATACTGTTTAAAGAATTTTCCTTAAAATCATTCAGTTGAACTTCGTTTTCTTGATTTATGAACTCTCATCTCCGATGGCGTCTTTCTACAGGGAAATAGCAATACAATTTAGCCTGCGCTCTGTCACAGAACTAGTTCTACAGTGTGCATAAGATCATCTAATAAAGAAAATGAAGAGAGCAAACGGTTTCTCGGGAGCCTGCGGACTCTCACGCACGCAGGAACGCTTGCTGAAAAACGCTAGGCACCTTAAACTGAAATTTATCTGTTGTTGGGAAGAAATTGTCAGTCACGCATGCTGTGGAAACCAAGGAAAATGCTATTGAGTGTGTGCAGCAATATTCTGAAATGATTGTTTAGCGTGGGTGGAGAACAATAATGCGAGCTTATGGAAATCGAGCTTGAACGATAGGACGTTAACGTCAGGAAGCAAGCAATAAAGTATCTGCCCACCATCTCGAACCACTGCTTTTTTTCAGCTTAGACATCCGATTGAAATTGGCCTCCCACTCCTCCCACTGCTCCAACCCTCCCCCCCCGACCCCGTTACCAATTCAAGAGGGTCTCCTCCGCACCACGTCTCCCCCGTTACCAAGAGGGTTGCGTTTACGTTGGACAGAAAGTTTTCTATCGTAATGATAACTAATTTGTAACACCCCTATCCCTCAGAGTGGAAGCTTCAGTCACTAAACAAAGGCACAAAACACGGAACACAATCTGGAACAAATAATGAACACATGCAGAACTGAGCTAGCGAGCCAGAGAGAGAGGTGGGTGGGGGAAGAGAAGAGACAGATGAAGGTAAATGAGGGAGAGTGAGTTTATTTACGAAGATATTCACAAAAGAAGCGTGTTATTGATGCCTGTAATATAGATGAAATTTATGTACCCATGATGTTGAGATATATATATATACTGAAGAGACGTGCAGCTGCAAGGAATTTCAAAAGCTAGAAATCGGGGGGTGGGGGAATCCATCAGCGCCCACACATTGCAGTCTAGTTCTAGAACGATTTAAAAAATACTATATACGACGAGAAACGCTTTAACACGGCAAAATCATGCTCCGATGCAAAGAAATAAGGATTAGCCAAATAAGGAGCAAATCTGATAAACACAACTGAGACATATATATATATATGTAAAATAAAGAAGACAGAAGGTTTGAGTCCCTAACAGCCGGTCTAGACACCGCGATGACGCACGTCGCCGACAACATGAGAACGAAGGAATTAACAGCTACCGGTGTAGAGGGGTCAACTCGCATTTGAGATCTGGCTTGGGCAAAAAAAAACAAAAACAAAACAGTTACATGGTTCCAGAAGTAAACACGGAAGAGCTCAGACTTTGGTTAATCTTGAACAGGAGCTGAGTTATTAACGTCGTCGGATGGGTATATTTACAGGCGGCCAGCAGTGATCAGGCACAGGACTTCGTCAAACACAGGACTTCGTCTGCACGCCTCCCCCCACTCAGTCTCTTCGTCCAAAAAAGCGTAAATGGCCAAAAAATCCTTTTGGGGTAAACGCGTTTCATCGAGGATCTAGTGGGTGATACATGTTTACACGCACTTCTAGGTAAACAAAAACGACTGAATAATCTTACACGTCCACTAATCAATGAAAGTACAGAAATATATTTAAACAAATGAGTCTTTCATTTTCTGATCAATGGTAACGATTCGCAGTCAGTTATACATCCCTCTTGTCAATCTCTCCCTTTCTTCCTCCTTCTGTCTCTCTTGCTTTTATTCTTCTCTCCCCACTCCTACCTCTGCCTGCGTATGTTTATGTATAGAGTGGTGCGTACGTGTGTGGGGAGATATGTGTGCGTGCGTGCGCGCGCTTGAGGGATGTGTGTATGTGTTTACGTGTTTGTGTGTGCTGGGGATGTGTATCCGAGAACAGGGTCAGTGGGAAGGGTGTATGGTTTGTGGGAAAAGGGGAGAGAGTGACCACAGACCTTAAGTAACTGAAATCGTTAATTAATAAGTAAATAATTACCTAAGACTAACCACAACCGCCAGAATCTTGCAGGAACAGGTGCCTGCGTGATTAACTCCCTTTCTTCTCTAGCGTGTGTAACAAGACGCGACGTCTTAGAGAAGCTATTTCCGAGCTGGCTTATCACACCTGCCACGCAGCTGTGGCGCCTCAACAGGTGTTACGGACGGCAGCGATTACCTGCCCCTCCGCCGGCGGCAACACCTACCCCGCGAGACCTGTTACCTGCACACACCAGCCAGATAAGCTCAGCTGCGAAACGTTTTACAGCGACGGGAAAGACTGTCACCCTCTGTGCAACTGGCCCAAGACTTCCGACAACCGAGAAAGGACGCATCGACTTTGAGTCAGATAACGCGATCCATGAATATCACGTTCCCACAAAAGAGGACACACAGTTGTTAGAATACAAATATATTCCATGTAACGCTAAATTCTTATACCGGCATTCGATGACGACAAACATTTGCTTACATTTGGGTGGTAAGCAGGTGGGCGTTTGCTGATTATCCAACCAGTTATTCCGAGGCACCCGTGAAACAGAGTACAGATAAGCTGGAGTCACTGAAACTTGTTAACCTTAAAACTTTTATAAGGGCCGGTTTACACTAATCAAAGTTCGTTCTTTGAAACGCCTTGAAACGCTTTTCAAGTCTTGAGCCAGCTCGGACCCTGTTGTGCTCAAGGTTTTGGGCGGATAGAATGGCTTTCTATTTTTTGAAATCTTGAAACCTTGAAACCCTGCCAGCCCCTATCACGAACATGAGGGCAAAGGGTCAACTGATCTCAGCCAAGGGGTCAAGGCAACTGTGTCATGCCGCGTGTGAACGCTATGGGGTCTTCGATCAAAGCTTTCTTCGCTTTGAAACCACGAAAATTTTGAAGCCTCTAAGCCGACCTTAAGTGTTCCTTGTTTTCAAACGCTTTGTTATCACTGATGATTCGTCGCTTATCTGACAGCACGTGAATCAAACTGAAGAACTCGCATGCACAAAGCTGACCGACATCTTTGAAGCTGAGTGCAGGAGGTAACCGGTGCAGATGCACGTACCCCATGAACTTCATTAGGAGCTGGGGACGTACGAAGTGCGGGAGAGGAACCCGGAGGGGATACTCTGTGCTGGGCATGCGCGCACGTGTCGAGCAAAGTTCTCCGTCAGCGAAATGTTCTCAATGGCATTGAGACATGCAGGAGTGCACGCACGTGCACACAACAGCATAGAGAGGAAACGAAAGGAACTGCTACTGACCGGAAGCATACCCACTGGATAATAAAAAATTCCGCCTTTATCTCGCGTAAATGCCGAAATTGTGTCATTTACGCCCGACAAACGTTTGCCGATGCGAGCTAGCAAAAAGCTCGAATTCAATGGAGCCAGTCAAACACAGTCTTACATAAAATATGCTAATCTCTTAGTGTCACCACTGCAAACGTTCCAATTTCTTTAAAGATCATACTGCGTGTAACCCCTCCATTTACACCCAGCCCTCCCTCCCCTACCCCCTACCCCCACCCCTAGCCCCCACCCCTTACTCTTCCCGTAAACCCCACTCCTCCCGAAACATCCCCCTCGTCCTCCGAAATAGATTCTCCATTTGATTGGCTCCGCTTTTACACAACCGAAATAGAGCTAGCCCTTTGACTGGCTACAGTGAATTAGAGTAACCCGGGGAACCCTCAGGGTATTTGTAGACTTCTGAGGTCCTCGAAATTATAAGCTCTGAAAGGGGGGAATTGTGGAAAAGGGTGTTGGATGTGTGCAGGTGAGCGACTTTCATGTGTGCAAAAATGACACCCTTGTGGGCACGCGCGTGCGTCTCATAGACGAAAGAAAGAAAGAAAGAAAGAAAGAAAGAAAGAAAGAAAGAAAGAAAGAAAGAAAGAAAGAAAGAAAGAAAGAAAGAAAGAAAGAAAGAAACTGCAAATTGCAAATTGCACTTTGACACAACATTTTGTAAGAGGACTATGTCAACCCATTAGGGAGATGCTGGAACAACTCTGTTCATTATGACAACCCGTAATTACAGGTCTTCCCATCTTAGCGGTAAGCATTTTATTTATAAGAGTGAAATGGCGCAGCATGTCAGGAATATTGAACCATTCATCATTCGATCGGCACAACAGACAAAGATAAGGACGTAATCACTGGTATTTCCAGAATTTCTGTGCAGTGCATGTCTTTTTCTGGCTGCCCGCTGCGTCCGCGAAGTGTAAAGTACAAATGCTTTTTTTCTGCACCAGACAACAGATTTTTTGTGTACTTTAGTATATGATAAATATCAGATTCACAGGTTTTTTCATCTATCATTATTTTCGGCAACATTAGTACATTTTTTAGTAACAAAAGTACATTATCATGTAAAAGTTAACTATATAACAAATGACAAAGATGACAGAAGCTTAGAAATAAGCGGGGATGAAAGAGATGAAAGAGATGAAAGATTAAAGATGAAAGAGAAGATGAAAATAGTTACAGCAAAGGTGTAGTGGTAGGCACTGTACTATATTAGCTGGAGTAATTCAACTCTCTCTCTCTCTCTGGGTGCATAGACATGCCAGAGCACTCCTCTTGTCTTCCACTGTGTCAAAGGTTTATTATTTTCCAGTAATATTCTGTCATAATCTAAGTCACATATATTCTTAAATTTAGTTGAAAAGGTAATCGTCACTACTTTGAAAATATCAGAATCCCACTGGAAGTTCCTACTTCTCATATGTTACAAGTTGCAGTTCTAATTCCTACCCACACAAACTGTGTTTTCGCTATAAAGACCAGTGAAAGTGTTTGAGACATGCATAGCTTCTCGAAATGATCTTTTCTCTCCATCAGGAAATAAAGTTGTGTCACAGCAAACAGTGATAGCAAAAGTTCCTTCCCTTTTTCATTTAAAACCTCTAATGTTTTTATTGTTCCTTAACATTAGTAACATTATTTCTGCATAAAGTAGAGGTCTGGTCAAACTGAATCTTTCTCTCTATATAGCCTCTTCCGGTTTGAGTATTGACCGTCCATTTGTGAGTTGTATACGTGGCGATGAATCTCTTAATTAAAGTATGGAACCCCCTGATTATTGTTTGAGGCAATGGAACGAAAGTAAGGACTCTTTCAATAAACATCCATGGTATGCTATCGAACGCTTTCTCATAGTCACCCATAAGTAACTGGTCTGAGAGATATGTTCTTTTTCAGCAAAAGCAAGCACATCATACAATAGTCTGATGTTCTCACCTGTTTATCAAGGTGGAGCTGCACAAATATGTGCACCTCCTGATTCAGTCAGGGACGTTAACAGGGACAGCAGAAGACGAAACACAGAAACTAAAAAAATGGCTTATAATCCGAACAAAAGGGAATCCATACGCAGGTGCTGGCTGTTAAAGGGGAACAACAAGGGACTAGCGGAAGCAATTATCCAAGTCGCAGAATTGCAGACTGAATAGGGGAGGGGGTGCTGGAGATCAGTTAAGAGGTTCGACACTCAGACTGCGAAAGAAAACGCCAGAAGCTTGGGCTCGGATAGAGGCGTTGCAGGCAAACAGCAAAAGGTGGTACGGTCTTGTGGTGTGGCACTGGGTACGCATCTGAGCAGCACGGCTTACACCAGCCATGTTATTTTTTTCTGAGCAGGTCTTGTCTGTGCCCTCGCATACCTTCGGGTCTGTGGACATACACGGATGCATACAGGTAGATATACCAAGGTGACCAGGTAGGCAGGTAAGACAAATGGTCAGATATAAGTAGAGGTGGTCCTTCTACGGAAAGGATCATTGAAATGAAGGTCTTACAGAATCCTGGCAATTAACACTTTTTTAATGTTTGTGTGCAAAGTCTTTTTGTTGTAAACTACGTCCTACTAGCGACGCTTCTAGTTCCACGCCGAGGCGATGAGAGCTTTGTTTGGTAATTAAGTCTATCTTGTTACCCACTGGGCGGGAATTACCTTGGTTGGCGGGGTGGTGAGAAGTTCAGATCGATTTGCTTGCATAAGCGACCTGTCAATTAAATTGATATTAAATTTCATTCTTATGAATGTGTATGTACATTTTGCATTTGTGCTGTAGTGCAAGCGTGTGATCTGTGCATATGGGCGTTCATAAACGTGAATGTATAATATATATATATATGTGTGTTTGTGTGTGCAGGCGCGTGGGCTTCTATGTGCACATGAGTAGATGTGCCTTGCGTTGGTCGTGAGAGGTCAGTGGGGCAGCGAGTATGCAAATATGTGCAGTAGAATCATAAGCGTATTCAGACACAACTCGAGAGAACTTTCAACAAAGTGAAAACCATATTAGAAATAACGCGCAAGCGAAACTGAATAAATTAAATTGCTTTATCACAAGCCATATCGTGTCCTGTTTGTCTCCCCAACTGGTATCTAGTCTCCTTTTGCGAAAAGCGGGCTGACGCGTAGAAGGTTGTATAGCTAGTCTCTAGTTAATAAGACAGATTCCGTTGTGTGGGACTTGTTTGCACAGCGGACGGGAGATCGAACCGCTCGAACTCCTTAACCAAACAACGCTCTTATTAAAAGATAGGCTTGGTCCTATCACGTCCTCACGTGAAACACACACATGCACACACACAAACACAACGGACACGCGCGCTCTCCCATGCGCGCAGAGACAAACACCCAACCTACAGCAATATGCTGTGGCTTACAGCACGCTGGGGAGAAAACGTCGTTTTATCCGGAGGTCACTGGGTACGAGATGACATAATTCTGCCTGATTCATACCAATAGGGGGAGGTTTTGCCTTGCAATATTTAATTGTTTTCCAGGAGTTATATAATGATTTTCAGAATAAACAACAACTGATAGAGTCCTCCAAGATCTGTAGCAGATTTGTTTACATGATCTTTATATGTAGACAAATTATAAACGAACTTAAAAGCGGTGCAGATGAGGATAGAGTTTGAGAAAAATCGCAGTAAGGATTTATGCTCGAGGTTTGACACTTGCAAATATCATGCGTTAATAATAAGGGGAAATAGTACGCCAGCACAAAGTAAAGGCTGTACAGGTAATCATGTGTCTGAAATCGCCGGTCGCTCAAAAACTGCTGCAGCCTTTCCCTTCAGCAGGTAATTTAATTCTTGGTCAGAGAGGGTTGCTGCAGTCTGCTAACGAAATCTGCAGGCGGATGAATTTCAACGTGCTCGCTGTCAGCAGAACGCAGAGCTTGGAGCGAGTGTTGTAGCATATATTGCTCACCGTCTCTGGCATCGCCCTCTTCTGACCTCGCCCAAGTTGCATCTCCGCCAGCCGCTGTGGATGCTGATTGCCACGAGAACCATCAGCACGTGTCCGCAGCTTCTTCCAGTCACTTGAAGCGAGTTACCCTCTGTACACTGTCTGTGGCGTGCAGATCAAGACGGCTGTTGTGGAATCTTCAGACCACAACCACCAACCGAGAACACAACCCTTCCAGCCCATTCCAAACTTTCAAAAGTCAACAGTTTTTTTTAAAATAAAAAAATCGCTTGATCAGCAGTTTCTTTTTGTTAAAGCAGTTTTTTTTCTTAAAAACTGCATCACTCTCGCTCCTTTCTGTCGCTGTGTGTGTTTGTGTGTGAGGGTGTGTGGGTGTGCTTACGAGTGTGAGAGGGTGTGTTTGTGTGTTTATGTGTGTGTTTGGATGGGTGTGCTTACGTGTGTGTGAGGGTGTGTGTGAGAGTGTGTGTGTGTGTGCTTACGTACGTGCTTGCGTGTGTGTGTGCGTCGTTCTGCCTCCCTGCTCTCTCTTCACATTTTCCCTGACACTTTCCTCTCCTCGCTCTTCCCCTTTGCGTGTTTTAGACACGTGCTTCTTTTCGGCCCACCCCCACCCCCACCCCCGACAGCAACATGTCGTGAAATGTAGTCACTGACTTGGATGTCTGTTCGACATTTCTGTACTGACAGCCAGAAATGCTAACGTCAAAGTGCGACCCCTGTCAGTGGAGCGTAGTACTTCTTAAATCAACTTCTCGACCCCCCCCCCCACTCCCCCCGCACCGCTCATTTACCGTGGTCATTCTGAAGACGGCTCCATAGGACAGGTGAACTTCAAAGGTCGCGGTGACCCTCAGTTAATCCATACCGTCAAGGTGGTCCTGGAAACGATCGTGACGTCAGCCTGCTAAAACACATCTTTTCGTTTGAGTTCATTTGCGGTAAACAGTTTGCTCCCACGCTTAGCCTTTGCGGTGATGTATGCGTGTAGCAACCGTCGCTATAGATAACGGTTTGATGCGGCTAATGAGATGGCGTCGTGAAAGCGCCTCGGGCCTTGCTTATCTGCCCCTTACGTGTGCACTCTTGTCTGCAGGAGTTACGTAAAATACTCGCTTTATGCACAAGAATGCTACCAGCGATAAATTTGGTTGTGTTTGTGTGAGTGTTATATATTTAGTTATATGCAGGTATTATGGATTGATTCACATTATTGATAAGACCTATGGAACATGTCTGTTGGTACATACCAGCAAGGACAGAAAGAGAGAGAGAGAGAGAGGTGGGGACTACAGATTTTATCCCCTTAACACAGTTGATCTCTTGGCTTTTTTATTGTGTGTTTGTTAGAGTGAATACTATTAGAAATAAATGGAAATAAGAAGCCAAACACACGTTTTGAACTGTACTTCAGGACAAAGCTTTAAATTGTTTCACAGAACTGACTCCGTCGAGCAAAACTATGTCTGAGGCTTTACAATTGACTCTAAATACACCTGCATGCGACTACTTCACAACAAATACACGCGTCCAGCAAAAACAGAACTTGGAGGCTGCTTGGTGTATCTGTGGCACTACGTGACCTTGTGAAAGCCGGCAGATAGAGGCTAGTTTATCAGCTAGGCTGCCAGCAGGTGACTCGTTTTGCTCACTGAGCGGAACTGTACGTTCACGTTTATCTCGCGTAAACGCCAGAAATGGACAGCAGCTCCAGTGACCACTGAACTGAAGCCAGGAGTTGTTGATCTCTTGTCTGGCTTACCAAAAAAAAAACACCACGAGACGAGATATTAACTGCGCCGCTTGGATTGTTAATATTGACTTAACCTAATACCTGAAAATTGCAACTATTTTGAAGCAAATGCTGCCCAGATGTTATCTGCACTTGAGCCTTTAGCGAAATTAGGTCTGCTTGAACTGGTTACGAGGAAGGCGCCATGATTTATTCTCTCTTCTCTCTCTCTCTCTCTCCATTCACTCCAGGAAATCTGCTCGGCAGCTAGGAACTTTATTTCAAGACTCAGCGGGTGCATTTTATTTTTTTGTTTAACGTCCCCACAGACTCCAGGTTATTTCCTGTTCCTACAAAACAGACGCTCTAAATCAGCCATACGCCACAGTGTGTTTTGCAGGCAGATTTCGCCAGCTTCAACAGGTTGGCAGCGTAATATGTTGACGCGGGCACGTGCCTAATGGACGAGTACCCTCAGTTTGCCCGCAGACAATTCACAAAACCGCGGTCTTTTCAACAGCAGAAAATGGAGTAGCTGATGATGAGACGGGACAGCGACGAAGAAGAAGAAAAAAGTTGGTTGGTTGTTGCATAACGTCCCGCCGCAAATTAAGTGCATATGAGGACGGCGTGGCTTGAGACAACGTGCTGCCACACTGGGACTGGCGTCACAACACGGGTTTCAGTCCCACCCCGTCATAATATACTGACAGCGGGCCAACCAGTCCTAGTACTGTTCCCTGTAGTGCCAGACGTCTGGCAGGGCAGCTACTAGATTGCCAAGTTTTTATCTTAGGTATGACTTGGCCGGGTTGCGAACCACCGACCTCCATCCTCGGAAGCGGATGCCATACTAGATAGACAACTTAGGCGTTCAAGAAGAAAGAAAGAGATCGGTTATCGCATATCATCTGATCAAACTACTCTACAGACCACTGTCTTCTCTTGTGTTGTTTAATGAGAAACACATGCCGTACTCGCCTATCACATACATTCATGCACACTTCCACCTGCGCATGCATGGGAACATGGAGAAGACTGAAAGAAAACTTACGAACGAACACATTCATGGACGCAAATATACCCAGGCACAAGCGTCTAGATTCCTCCACCCCCTCCTATGTCACACACACACACACACAAGCAAGCACAAACGCACGCACCCACGCACGCACAAACGCACACGCTCTTTCTTTCTCTTTCTCACACACGCACACACATTCCTCGAACTTATGCTTATGATCAAGGAGACCGAAGATGAATTTTTATGGCAGCCTCAAACTTTGCAGCTGATGAATCTGGATCCTAGCCGGAAGTCTACTGGCAAAGCGCCCTCTATAAGCGAGGCATCGGTGACCATATGCCAGTGTTTTTTTGCTTGAAAAGAAAGGCAGCGTATGTCGCGAAGATCTGAGGCGCCGAGACGCCAGGTACGCACAGAAAAGGTCGCGCAGGGAGGCGAGAAGGCTTGCCAACACTGGAGATATGTCAAGCCTCCATCCTTGGTTTTAAACAGTCAGTCATAGAGAGTCCTGGGAACAGGGGTGATAACGCCCACACCTTAAATGTCGGTGTCAGAAATCGTTCCGAGATGCCACTTCCAGCAGACAAGCGCACAGTCAGATCTGAAAGCAATGGAATTTTCAGGTAACATCTGGCTCCTTGCCCCCTCAATCTCCAGTTTTGTTCAACTTTGACCAGGTGACGCCCTCACGACCTGTGTTTTGAGTTCCCACGTGTCCCATGACAATAGTTGCTTCATTTAATTGTCAGTGTTTTTCAAGCATATCACTATAATCATGAACAATTCACAAAATCATTAAAATCACATTCCGTAAGTTCCAGTTGCTTTTTTTGTTGTTTGTTTCTTTTGTTTAGCGACTACAAGCTCGCATCTGTTACTGGGTGAACTAAAACTATTCATTATTCCTGAAGAAGTGATAAAAACTTAACCTGACCAATGGGTTGAACCTGACCAATGCAAGTCACTGAAATTGTGTCGGGGAAGCTCAGCAGCTATCCAGTTGAATCAAACACAAAGGCCTGTCTACTACATCATATAAGCAAATACTTGTAACGGTTAATAACTATTCAAGTGGGTTGTGTTTATTTAGGTCAGTTCTTGATCTTCAATATGGTGTGGGTTATTTTAAGCAAAAGGTTCCCTTTATTTTCCTTTTTATTTTAGTTTTGTAGCGTATAGTTCATTATTTCAACTTAATGACGATCATTTCTTTTTTTTTTAATTGTTAATTTTGCGGAAAATATTGTGTACATGTTCTTACTGACAGTTTATATACCATGCTGTTTTTCTCACGCTTTCCAAACTCGAATAAAATCATTTTCTATAAAACAGTAAGATAACTTGTTCTTACTTGTGTCAGTTTTGATAATTTTTACAGGAAATAAATTCATACAAAACAACTATTACAACGAATAAAAGATAAAGAAGACCACAGCATAGCCACAAAAGCGCCATAAATTCAAATCCAAAGCGATTTCAAGACCTTACTGTATATACCAACAGGCATATGTACATTACAAGACAAACAATTATAGTCGCCTCCACCATTATATACCAATCAAAACAACCACACCTCATTAATAAATTAAAATACCAAAACTCCTGACGTCTTCACCCTCGAGGGAAAACCAGTCTGAAAAATTAACCCCCATAAATTGTCTGATGTAGACTGCTTTTCGAAAAAAAAACCTTTGCTGCTGGCACATTTTTAGTCACAATGAGGTACGCCTCCAAAAATACGTGCCGGATATACAGAGCTGTTTCCATTTTCAGTACCCTATTTTTGAACCAGTCAGTCTGTTGTGGCACTTTACTTGCAAGCGTGAAGGCTAATCTAATCAAGTTTACAGAAGTGGTCATTATCACAGACCCCTGCAAACTTTCAGTTTGCGGCAACGAGAACTTCAGCCGTGAAAGGGTCTGCAATCTGTCACTAAAGGCATCGCATCTTTGGTCAAGTTCCTCAAGAAACTTCAAACAGGCCGCACAGTTTTAAAATGTTACGGTGTTTTCTTCCTCCAGAAACAACAGATTCATGCCTTCGACTTCGTGAAACTGTAACGCTGGCAAAGCGCCCTCTGGTGGTAAGGTCTTTCGGTTCGCGGTGGTTTGAATTCTTCTACCGAGGACATAGAGAATGTGCTATGTGCTACAATCCTGTCGTACAGTCACGACATTCAACTGCAACAGGAAGCGCACCTATCTTTCTTCTCGGAGTTCGACATTTGGCTCTTTTCGAAAGGTTGCTAGCAGCAACAAGAACTGGCGGGTGAACTCAACATATTTTTTAACACCGATTACATGTAAAAAATGTTAAAGCAGATGCAAAAGATCTGCTGCCTGTGTAAACAGTAAGATGTGTGCTACATGTGTTCTAAGTGTTCTAGCATGCCCCTGCTTGACTGAGCACTTGCTGGTGGCAGAACTTTGGAACATTGTCAGAACACCAGTTAAACATTTTCCGACCATTTGAACACTTTCGAGAATACAGCCACAGACTTTTTACACTAGTTTAGTACCAACATTTGAAGATTTCTGGATTAATGTTGAATGCATCATGTTTCGGTAATAAAATAAATGTTCTAACTTGAACACTTCTTGTTTACAGTACGGAGCTTGCTCGTTTTTAAAAATGAAATTCTTGCACTAACTGGCCTGAGCAACTTGAGTGCAGAGTGAAAAAAGGAAATCAAAGCAGCAGACCTAGATGTTGGCCTGGCGGCAACACCTTGAGCGGGACTGCTGTTATGTCCTACTTCTGATCTCACTGTGCAAGAGCAGCAATTCTTCGGAAAGAAATGTAGAATGCGCGAAATAGTGAATTTATGCTAAGAAAAAAAGAATGTTTCCTTCTTGTGTGAATGCACATTTCGGCACAGTGAGAACTAGTCACTCTTTACAGCACAATACAACTTTTTGAGCCCAACAAACTCTGGTCGACATGACTGCCTGCTGTGCTTTGACTTGAAGGTTGCTGGCCTTTGTTTTGTTCTCAGGGTGCTGATTGGATACACAAAGTATTGTTTTCTCTTTGAAGGAAAGATTGCCACTTTGGAATCCTGTGAGGCAGTATGTACTCACCCTGTCGCCATAACCTGACTGTAACGAACAATGCTGTCAAGACCATGAACAACCCTTCCAGCATCAGTCAAAAATAAAATTGTCCTCAGTTAAACCTTGAAGCAAAGATAAACGTCTTCGTGGAATTTCTTGAATTTCTGCTTTGCATTGTATGGGCTGACATATTGGAAAGCCCTGCAGTTAGCAACACCAACTATTCTCGGGGTGAAAAAAAAACTCCAAGCAGACATCTGCAAGGAGCTGGTTCTAAAACTCCTAAAGGCATGCAAGACCGTGGCTGCAATATATTACTAAAGGAATGTTTTTCTTTCTCTTTTTTTGCATTTTGATGAAAACTTTCTCTGCCCACTGCTGAGCAGTGAGCAGCGGACAATACCAACCGCTTTACAGAATCGCAGACATCGGAAAAGATTATACAGGGGAATGTATTGGTCCGTCACGGAATGCAGACTGCTGCTGAACAACAACGAAAACAAAGTACTTATTACGCAAAATTAATTTATACCTTCTTCGTAAAAAAAAAGTTTAAGAAGTATTATGTGATGTTAAAGTACATAAAGAGGACACCCGGAATATTATCAAACTTAAAGTCTAACCAGTCACAAACACACGAGCAGTTAAATTAATACAATTAAAATATCTCGACAAAAACTTTACGATCTGTACACAGTGTGTGTGTGGGGGGGGGGGGAGACGGAGGGGTTTGGTGTGAAAATTTAAATAATCGTTACTTGAAAACAGTGGCCATTAAATTAATGATTAGATTTATTTTTTGAGCCAGCTGGTCAAAATTCACAAGCAATGACACATTTCGTTCCTGAAGAACTTTAAAATAATTCTTGAAACAAGGACTGGATCATAGCAGCCTGTACCTTTTTGTTCCCTGCCGAGGGTGAGATGGTCTCTGCTAATTTTCCTACTGCAGCCTCGAACACTCTTACTCCACGACTTTTTGATTGTTTATCGAAAGGACTGGGCGTTGGAATTACTTCACGCTGATTGCCTTTCATTTACTGCCCCCATTTGTTGCTCCCACTAGCACAGCTAATGTCGGATCACGCCTCAGCCGTTTGCAGCAAAGCCGAAATAAACGCCCACCATTGTTCACGCCGCCATTGGCTGCTGCTTGGAGCGACATTAAAAACTTTTTGCCCCCACTGAAAACGTTAATTTGTGGCTGCTCATCCACTGAAATCTCAAGACAAAGGGAGAGAAATATGAACATGCAAACTACCCCTTCCGGCAGCACCGCGCATGACCAAGATTCTCTTCCTGCCTGCAACACTGCCTTGGCGGAGCCCTTCCTCTTGCGATTTACGAACCGAAAAACTGCAAAATATTACCGATAATATAAAGAAGACCCTACCTAGTCCAGACTTTGAGTATGTTGAAGTGGAAGTTAGCTAACAAAAGACTTTAAAATATAGCACACAGTAATATAATTACAATTCCTTTCTTTCTTTCTTTCTCTTTCTTTCTTTTCTTTCTTTCTTTTCTTTATTTCTTTTCTTTCTTTCTTGAGGCTTGACTCTATCACTGGAAGCGTGGAACATGACTACCACTGGAAGCGTGGAACATGACTATCACTGGAAACGTGGAACATGACTATCACTGGAAGCGTGGAACATGACTATCGCTGGAAGCGTGGAACATGACTCTATAACTGGAAGCGTGGAACATGACTCTATAACTGGAAACGTGGGAAAAGACTATCACTGGAAACGTGGAAAGCAGAAATGAATCTTAGGTTGAAGTGCGTTGTAGTCAAAGCTTTGGCGGATATAAAGACCCACGTTTCCACTTCTTCAGCCACACCTCATTTTGAAAACAACGAGAGGTTGTGGTCTCTTCCTGGCCCTCTCTCATCTGACCGGAAACGCCATCCTATGAAGGAGACGGCCGATGTGACTCGTGTCTGGCGATTGTCCGAGGCGATAGTCGTGTGTGAAATGAGCTGTCAGCGGGGGAGTCAAGCGGCCAGTTTCGCTGCCCACACGTCGGCAGATGTATGGTTTTGTCTTCAGACCCTATGGCTTTCAATGTGGCGCTTTTATACAGCAGAAAGTACAACACTTTATCATAAGCAAATAATGTGCAGCTTTGTTATTATATATATATATCCACGCATGATATACATATCATGTATTTGTTACGTATACGTAATATACATTATATAGTTGTTGTCACGTCTGATTTTAAACATACCAGTATACTCCTGAAAACCAGGAAATGGATGAAGTGCCTTTGAAAAATAACAGGAGTCAAAATTGAATTACGGTCCCAGCGTTTGTCAGTCATATTTAATGCAACAGCAGGGTCGCTCGTAGGGCACATGCACGCGAGCCACGCATCACCAGAGATATAGAGGAATGGTGAAGTTGGTGGGCCAGACAGATTGAGAGAAGACCACAGTGTATTATAACGCACAAGCCGGCAAGGACACGGGGTAAGCCTCATGCCTGCTTCCTGTCAAACTTCTGCAAACATCACTTTTGAGTTTTACCGTCAGAAGAACACAGCGGTCTTCCAAGAAAGATAACTCCAGATCTGGGCGAGATGACGTCTGCTTGTGTTAGAGATCGCTGTTGTTTTACAAAGCATTTCCCTCAGACAATCCCAGCCACAAGCATTTACACATAAACAACACCCGCTGGTCTCGATTATTTTTCATAATGCGTGTTATTGAAACACATGTGACGTGTACACATCCATTTTTAATATCTCCAATCTGCAATCAAATTTACAATAACATAATTCTTATGCGATAAGCTCTTACAAGATGCAAAACTGTTCTTAAAAATTTCGCATGCTGAGACTTTATTCGAATAATAGAGACTTTGACAAGCGACTCTAAGCGGCGTGAAATGAAGGATTGTGCTAATTTAAGTCCCATAATAAATTTGTCTCAGGTTATAAAAATGTAAACATGCAAGTGAGCGAGTACAGGTTCGAAACAATGTTAGTTTTTATTTCTTCACAGTATACGAAACTGAGAAGTAAAACAAGGTACAACTACTCCAGGAACAACATATGGTTCGAAATGGCCCAAAGTTATGGCGGATTTGTACTGCTGTGCACCAACATCTGGGCAAACTTCCCGATGTCTATGCGTGATTAAAACAGTTGGCACTGGCCGAATGCTTGATCTTTGCCGGCAAGAACAGGAAAGGCGCGTTTTATGCATATGTGCGTGGGTTCCTGCGCACGAGACTGGAAGAGAAGCAGGCAGCTTTACTGCACTTTCTAGCTGACACGCAATAGTTCTGTGTCTGCGTGCTACTATAGAGAAAAAAGATTGTGCAAAGACATCAAGGAAAAGGCTACGATGTTTAAGAAAAGATATTTGCAAAAAAGATAACCTTTTAAAGAAGTCTAAAAAGTAAAGGGAAAATAAAATAATCCACGAGCAAGCTATTAGAAACAATACAAAAATTAAATAAAAACAAATAAATCACGAGCATATCCTGATAGGGTACATGTTTCTGTAGGAGTAGTCAGTTTCTGTTGATTTACAAAGTTTGTTGTCGTTGAACGTAAATAACAAGAAACTAAATATATATATATCCATAAGTACCTTCACCTATCTCCGCAAGAATCACTGCGATCAGAAAGCAGACATTATTTGTAGGGAATCTCTAGGCCACAATCTCATCTCTGGACTGGACCGGGGGCCCTAAGTCAACTTGCCGATGCGGGGTCTCTGCGATAGTCAGCGCCAAGAAGATTAGCGAGTCCGCTCGTCACGAGACAGACAAGAGCGATGCCAGAATGGGAAAGAAAGCCGCAGGAGCAGCGAGATTAGATTAGAGGAAACAGAGGTGGGAGAGAGATTCGAACAGAGGCTGCAGCGACGGAGTGCTTGTTAAGGGGCAGGTAAGCACATTGGCTAAAGCGCGTACACGCTATCGCCAATCTCGTTGGCGTGGGCGACACAGTCCCGTGACATCGACATTGTCCTTAAAGACTGCTAAAGGAATTTTCGTTCAGCTGATACGGTAATATTTTTAACAGGAATATTACAAACTGCAGAAACGATTCTCCTACTTCTGACTTAATGTGTGCTTGTAGTAAGGGGTTTTTTCCCGTCAAAACATGTAATATTGTGAGTCAACATATGGCCACATTTGAAATGCAAGGTAGTCGTTGAGTCTTCCATGCAATGCCTATATTCAATGTTGACAGGCAGGCAAACAGGCAGGCAGGCAGGCAGGCAGGCAGACAGACGGTTTCCTTCAACAGATAAGACCAATACTCTAATAAATCTTCCGTTAAAATTTGAACTAATTTAAAGAAAATATTAGCAATGAGGTCAATGACACATGTAAAGATTCATATTGAGGCTCTAAAATAAATCAAAGACACATTTTAGGGACCAAACCAAAAAAGTTTAAAGGAATATGTGTCCAGTTCAACATGGCTTATGTCGGGTTTGATTATTTTATTTTCTGGTCGTAACTTTACATGAAGGACCAAATAAGTATATATATGCATACATATTTATATCCCCTAGGCCTCGACGCGAGAAGTTCTATCCTGTTTATTTCTACAAACGGTTTGTTAAAGCGAGAAATCTTTAGCGTGCACCCAAAGCAAGGTCAGGTAAGCTCATTTGTTCAGTGCTGACAGTTCCGCTGCCAGCGAATGACTAGTTACCATGTTAGTCTCGCCTCATGAAGTGTCAGCGAAATGCAACCCAGTCGATCAACTTGTGTTCGCTGTCTGCTTTTCTTGCTTTGCCTCGGCGTTTTCTAGACATCCTGGGCTAAATCCGATTTGTCTGCTAAGACCGAGGTGCTGGCGAAGGGGAGGTGTGTGTGTGTGTAGAGGGGGGATCAAGAGGGGGAGGCGTGAAAAGGAAGGAGAGAAAGAGAGAAAAAGGAGAGAGAAATGACACCGGCGTTTTCTGTACGTGTGTTCTGCCTGTAGCAATGCTCGGGGTACGCGCGGCATTAAGACGACTCACGGAGGTTTTTCATTCTATGAAGTGGCTGTTGCCGATGTTTTTGCATTGCACTTGGGCCATGGTACTGCGTGCAGATGGACAAAATCTGTAGCCCACTGTGAGTCATAAAAAAGATTTCAAGCCAGAAGGGACACAGGGGGAAAGAGAAACACAGAGGTCAAGCTAGTATTTTTTCCATGCCAATGAACCGTGTCCACCTCCACACCTGTTCTGACTTTCAAGGTGAGGTATACATGGCAGGATTCCACGATTCAGTCCGTTACAATAGTTTCTTAAAACGTTGATATAAACTGCATTTCCTTACATCTTTTCTTTCTAACACGGGTTTATCTTCACAGTCCTGCCTGATTGCAAACTGTACGCATCGTTCCTTTCTTTCTTCTCTTTCACATATCACTTGCCCGATCATGAATATTTATCAGCTGTATTCATTTCCTCATAGCTGCACGCAGATCCCCTGCCTAATGCATAATCATAATAGCGATCTTTATTGTGTATTACTTTCTTCTGCCATCTATTGCCGACAAGCAACATTCGTGTACCCAATACCTGACTGTTCTCAGCCTGCTTTTATGGACTGACTATTGTGTCATCTCATCGTTAGAAATAGAGTTTTCAACTTTGCTTTTTCTCTACAAGTTCTCCACAATTATATCTTCGGCTACATCAGTTTTATATTACTTGGAGTTCTTGATCTTTTCTGGAAGTGATCGTGATTTCTATCTGCTGTTTTACGAGAAAGAAAGTTTTATAAAAACTGAATAACTCGCGTAAGTGATTTACTTTCTAACGAAAAGCTCCCGGGCTTTCTTTATGACATAATACACAGCCTTTTGTTTCTTTCTCTTTGAGTGAAAGGAGAATTCCAGGGGCACACCAGTTGAGAAAGTGTTGTATACACATACCCAGTCTTGTTCATGGTATTCGTGTTTGAAAACCCTTGCACAAAGATACCTAACAGAGGACAGAGCGAGAGAACAAAAGAAACACACAAGGATCAGCTACATATGCATTTAACGACAGGCTGTATAACTTTAAATGAGGGCAGATGCGTTGCATGAAATTTGTCTCGGGGTTAGATTTACAGGATGTTTCTCATCTGCACTGGGGCGGGGGTGGGTGTGGGGGAAATGAATTTACCCATCCTGTGTCTTTCCACAACCTCACATTGAATGTGTTTAGCTAGTAGCTAAGGTGAACACGGGGTGCCCAGATCTGTTTTCAAATGTCTTAAAATATTGTCTGCAAATAAAAATAATAAAGTCTACGAAAATAATGTGCGTTACGCCCTTGCACTTGTGTTTTTAATCTAACCTGCCGGATGAAATAATGCTCTCTTTGGAAGAAAAATATGATAAAAATGAACCCATTTGAATTTGCGTGCTTCCAACCAGCACATGGCATTCCAGTTATTTTAATGGGACGTGGAAGCTATAACCATTTGTTCATCAACATTAACCCTGGCATGAAAATAACAACAACAACAACAACAACAATCAGTGATTATTTAGTGTGCACTTCAATGTGTCCATCCTAAAGTCTACGCCGAAGTGGACCACACTAACTCACAAATGCACACATACATACATATGATTACACACACACAAACACACACATACGTATAGGCATATGTATATACACATATGCAAGCACGCGGGGAGTGGAGGTTTTGGGAATGAAAGAAGAGAGAAAGAGGAAGGACTGAAGAAGACAGTGGAATCGGGAAGTGAGAGGCAGATGAACATTGTAGTTATAGGTAGAGAATTGAAACCCGATGTTTAAAACTTGCTTCCAGCCTTTGAAAATCAAAGCATTTTTTGTTCATCGCCTGTTAGCATAAACCGCGTCCCCGAAGCCTGCTGTGTCTTTGCTGTTGTTTCCTATCACTCTGCTTTGAAGATGCCATCCTCTGGCAAGAACTAAGCATGCGTGTCACAGCTCTTTGTCGGAGGATACACGATCTGGCCAAGGCCAGCGTTTGGGGGTGGGTTGTCGGGAGTGGGAATGGTAAGTGTGTTTCAAATCATCTACGTCTTACGGAATACCACTGCGCTAAAGGGTGCACTTACGAAAAGAGGAAAAGTGCAGAATCTCGCAGTGAGCCCACCCCAACGCTGCTGTCACTGCGATCGATTTCCTGTCGATTACTACGAGGAAGCATTGCTTCTGGCATCGACCGCATTGAAACTGGACGTCAGCAGCAAATTCCCGTTTGAAGGTGACAGAAAGGAAGGGCGTGACAGGCGAGGATGTGCGGCAGACGACAGGTTAGGCAGAGCGTAAGGACAGTGTCGTCAACACCAAGACAACGGCGTTCTGCAGGCTGTCCTGGGGCATGACCACAGCTGCCTTGGCTGTCTAACCCCGCCTCTGCGACGGAGGCTACCGTACAGAAGGGTAAGTTTCGAAAGGAGGAGTGATGAAGGGTGTTGGGGCGGGGGTGGGAGGAAGAGGACGGGAGAAATCCCGAAGACGCTGTAAAGAATCTTAGACGGACACACCTGGAGAAAACGTACGGCAACAGGGCACGATGTCCTGTCCCGGCGACAAGCGCATGCACATCACCGCCATGTTACCCTACGCCGGGGGGGGGGGGAGAACATTCTGAACGTACTGACAAATCTCGGACCACGAATCACATGAACAGTGGTTATGTTCAAACGCAAAATGTCGTAGCCATAATCTTTTCTTCATAAACCTTACAGCTTACTGTTCATTCTACTGCAGTCTAGTGACAACGCACACGGAGTGTCTTGTCCAAATCAACCAACCCTATGTGACAATGACCCACTAACTCGGTATGAGAAGAACCTTACATGGGTGCTAAGGCCACCTTGGTTTAGATGCCAAGGCGGCGGTATTGCAGGTGCGCAATGCTCTTGCGGCATTTATAGCTACCTGACAACAAGACAGAGTGCGCGACGCATTCAGCAGGCAACGCTGGCACAGTGGCTGAAGAGTAAGCTAGACATCTGTCTCTTAGCAGAGATTCTCATGTCTTGCTGGTCTGCAGGCATCCAGCTAATGGGTAGGAAATTCCTTCATGTACATGGCCCATCCTCAATTTAAATTTTCTACTTTTTCTTTTCCCCAACACTCTTTCCTCCGTCCTCGTCTGCTGCTGGAAAAATCGAGCTGACGAACTATTGTCTGGCTTAACGAGAGCTCCACCCAGCCACTGCTATTGACGCCGTTTCGCATCCCCCTTCTCTAACCCTCCCCACCCAAGAGAGAGAGAAAGAGAGACGAACAAACAGGAAGCCAGAAAGACAAAATCATTAAAACAACAACCGACACGTCAGTCATTAAGTGTATACTTGATATAAAGCTTGAGTCTTTTGCACTATTTTTGTGTTTGGACTATTCCTTCAACGTCTGCTAGATGAATGACTTTTGTTGTCCAGAATAGCATCATATTACACCGGGTATAAGACTACAACAACGAGGCAAGCCGGGGGTCAGTGTGTTCCGTTAATGTTAATTCCACAGTACTGAATCACCTGTCGCTTCCATTACAACAGCTGTTGTCAATTTCCACCCGAAATGTCTAGTCGCATTAGGCATGTATCAGGTGATGTATCAGGTGATGTATCGGCTATCCGGAAGCTGAAAACAGCAGTTCGTTCTCTTTCTCATCTCGTCATCTCTCTCACTCATTCAATCCCGTGTGGCAAAGCGGGAACTTGCACTGCCACTCTTTAAAAAAAAAGGTGGGTTCGAATCCCGTATCCAGCTTTCCGGCTGACGTACTTTCTCTGGGGCAGTTGGTTATAGCGCCGTCGGGGTAGGGGGTGGAGGTGGGGATGGGAGTGGGGAGGCGAAGTCTTGGCTCTCCAGTTTCTTCCCCTTCCTAATCCCGCAACCGACCCTTCTTCCCGCACTCATGAGATGGCCTTCGCTGGCGATAATCAATCAATCAATCAATCAATCAATCAATCAATCAATCAATCAATCAATCAATCAATCAATCAATCAATCAATCAATCAATCAATCAATCCATCCATTCATCCATCCATCCATCCATCCATCCATCCATCCATCGCGTACTCATTACTGTCCATTTTTTATGATGAACACGTCAACAGCGTTCGAGACCGCTTTATACAGGATATTCTGTTTATGTTTTTATTTTCTTTTATCGACGTTCTCCGTGAAACGACATCTGCAACCTTCTCCTTTGTTTTTCTTGCAGATCCAGGTTTTAACATCTGCGGTGCGAAGCAACTTAAGCTAAAAGGGTGTTAAAATCTAATTACTTAAGAACAAGGAAGATTTATGCGGGCAATACGTCAGGCAAGAAGCCAGGGTCCTCCACCACCCCCCGACCTCTCGTCTACCTGCCCCAGGAAAACCAGAGACGTGGCGAGTAAAATGTGTGTTCCACCCGATGGCAGCAAGTACACAGGAAACGAAAATAGTCTTGCCAACATCGCTGTCTTTGTTTTTCTTTCCAGGAGAGTTCTGCTTTAGCACGGAGAGAGAGGCAATGCATTCCTATCACCTGCTACATCCGAGGAAGATTAGCAAAAAGGCGAGCGGCTGCGGCAGAATAGAAACACTTGGTACAGCTGATGGAACACTTACTGATGGCTTCATCAGGCGTTGTATGATCTGTTGTTCCTGAGAGATAAAGGTGAGAGGTGGGCAGAACGGAGAAGGGGGAGGGAAAATGCTTGTGGAGTTGGGGCAGGGACGAGAAAAACAGAAACCTTCAGACGTTTTTTCTGAATTCAGCGAAGACATTTTATCACGATTGAAAGGATGTGAATATGTACTTAGCGGGTTTTTTAAAATTTATTTAGCATTTCGACTACATTTGTACAAATGTCGGGTGTCATAAAAGCTAAAAGCTTGTGAGCTTGTCACCATATAAATTCTAAACATATTGCATGCAGCCGTCACACAAGAATAGTACACAAGAGAGGTCATAACAACATATGGAGGATAAAGGTGGACAAATGTACAATGAGCGTTCTGCGTTTATTTTAGCTTCACCAGTGTAAGACAGAAGTAAAAGGAAAGAAAAGGGTTAGAACGTGTGGTGGCTGCAGGTACAGTAGATTATCATATGTGCCATTCATTTTGGATAGTGATCGATAACATTAGGAAAGGCTCTGAAAACGGGTGAGCAGAATATAAATACCGACGAACTTTTAGATGCATACTGATGTGTAGGCTACTGAGAAGTTTGTTTTCACCGAGTTCGAATAAACTGAGACAAGGCTGTAAAGATATGTTGTTGTTTTGGTTTTTTTTAGCGTTTATTTGTTACTTAATCTACACATGAGTGAGCGAGCCTCTTCGAAGGTCTGTTTCTTGTGTTCTGGAGTTTACTGGTCAGTTAGCAAGAACTCATCGGCCATAAACTGTTCCCGCTGTTCCATCAAGTTCGCGGGGTCGGCCACAAACTTTACTGCTAACGCCTTCTCGGGTCTGGGAACGGATTAAAGTTTTTATGGTTTGTCATTCCTCACACGAAATACGACCTGCAAAACCTGTAAACTCACAAATCGAACAGCAGAGTTAGGGCGTAAGGTGACAAGCAGGGGAACGAAGCGACTAAACGAAGCAAAAAGAATGGTAGGAAGAGAAAGAGAGACAGGGAAGGAGAGAGTGAGAGAGAGAGAGAGAGAGAGAGGGAGGGAGAACGAAGACAAGGGAGATGGAGACGAAAGGTGGTGGAGAGGCCACTGCCATAAAAGCACGACAAGAAGCGTTTATTTATTCTCTTGTCTGTCGCTTATCTCTGGAACAACCTACACCCGTAGCACGTTCACAACCCATGGAGAGATATAGTCCTGCCCATTTTTGTAAGCGTTAGCTACTATCTTCAGACCAGTACAATCACGAAACAGCGAGGCAGATCACAGAACCAACGACCTTTCGTTCAGAACGAATCTGATTCAGGCAAGTGAGTACAGCAGCACGTCTACTCAAAGTTCAGCTGATGTGTGTCGGACGAAACGGAATTATTTCTGACCAGATATTCTTCGGTAACGTAAATTCTAGTATGCATGAAAGCAGCTATTTTCAGAAAAAAGGAAAACCACAACTCTGGTGCTCAATTTACCAAAGTCAGCCAATCCCTCTGCCAGTGTGGTATAATCATGGAAATTCGTGCGAAAAAAAAGGAAATATTCGTTCACTACACTTTAAACTGAACAAATGCAAATGACCATGCACGGACCTGCAGGAGGCGATGCCGTGTGACACGCTAAATATCCTTTCGTTGTCTCCGATGTGAAGAACCAAGATGGGAAGTGAAACTGCCAGAAAACGACAATTACCGACAAAACACCCGGGGCGTGGGAACGGCGCCATTTGCTTCCATCATATGCTTGCAAGACTGCAGCCAGGCAAGGGGAGCTTACTGAAGGGCAGTTTTCAAAAGAACGACAACTCATCGGCTAAGGCGAGAGAATTTGCTTGGGGTGGGTGGGGAGGGCAAGAGGTTGGACTTCGATCAACATGTCGTCAGAAGTGGGCAGAGAAGGCTTACACGATTTCCTCGATTTTGCTGCCACGTCGGCAAGATTATCAACTAGTTTATTTATGTCTTCTTTTGATGAAAAAATTTCTTGATTATTTTTCTTTAAGAAATCCAGCTTCAAGGAAGTCAGCTGAAAAAACGTTGACATACATAATAAGCTACGACATTAAATATCGACCAATGCCACGATCATATAAGTACACACACATATATATATGTCTTGAACAAACCAGAAGGGAATTATTAACGTGTTTGTGCATGTGCATATATATATATATACGTGTATGTGTGTTGGGTAAGAGAGATGAAAGAGAAAAGACAGGGCATGACTGAAGGTGTGGGAACGGCGCAGAACAAATACAATACACATTCACTTTTTCTTTGTTAACGAAATATAAAGAATTTTCTTCTAAAATGCTGTCTATGTCATAAAATCTTACACAAAATTTCTCTACTCAAGTTCTGTTCTTGTCATAGAACCTCCATTTTAGCTAATTAAATTGATACTTATTACTTGTTTTACTTTTTAACCAATAACTGAAGAGTAATGCCAACTCATAAAAACGAAAAAAAAACCTCTGATAGTACATTAATTTAGACATACCACTTTCTGTCACTGAAAATAAATTTTTAAACGTTGTGTGCGACAGGGGACCAAGTTAAGCCATCGTTTACACGGGCGCATGCGTCACGTGGACACGCAATGAATGCAAAGTCTGTGGATAAACGGCCGTTTCATGACGCTGTGCTGGTGCACAGTCGTATTTCGCGAGACGTAGTGTCCAGATAATCTCCCCGCAGTTCAGATTGCGCTTCGCCATCAACTGCTATGAAGGTCTGGCGTATTTCATTGATGCTGTCAGGCGAAGAGCAGTAAACTCACATTCTCCGGCGCAGAATTTAATTAAACGTCTCAGAACATTGGTTAAATATTTCCCAGCTTTTCATCATGTCCCAGCCCTTTCTTACAAGTGGTCGAAAACTCACTTCTAATATCGACGGTTTTTGGACCAGAAATTCAAAATAATTTTCTATACTATCCATTCAAAAGCAATTTCTTCGGAGGAACGCAATCATAATTCAAGATCGAGATCGTGGTGAGTTTAGTCACCGCTCGCCTGACCGCTGAGCCTGAAAAACGGCCTCACGTGTCCATGCATGAACACGAGGAAGAATTGCAGGTTACGACAATCGGAATTGTTCTGCTTTGAACAGATTGTTTATAACGCAAGGGATTTGATGTGTTCAAACCTGTAAAACCTTGTAAAACCAACAACACGTTGTGAGATCCACTATCCTTACGTTTACCCGACTACTGCTGCATCTTTTTGAAAGAGCGAACGAACGAACGACTAAAGATAGAGGAGAAAGATGAAAGTAGCCAGGGATAGAAGAAAGATTGTGCGACTACATTACATTAATTATCAGGCAATGGCCCTGTCGTAAAGCCGTTAATATTTGCCCACCACCGCAAAGTAGCCCCAACGCCGAGTACCTGTCACAAGCACGTGGTCTTCCAGGGTGATGTAAGCGACAAGGAAAAGTTGATCACCCTCCCAGACAATTTGATTAAAAACCTAGAAGCCGGTATGCGTTAATCCTATCTCCGAAGAGAAAGAACAGACTGCTGTCTGCGCAACCTCTGTGCTAGCCGGGGCACATCGCAAGGGCCGGAGAAAAGGCTGAGGTGTTGTGCAGCTGGCCGCAAGCCACTCCAGGTCTGTAGACAAGGTGTCTAGCCGTGTGCAGCCCGTTGTCTGAACAACGAGAGCTTAGTACAGCGGGCATGGGGGTACAGGGGGTTGGAAACAGGGGTAGTGTAGGAACGTGGACTCTGGTGATCCCAGCAAGAGAAAAACATACACATACACGCACACACACACACACAAGGATCTGATCTGTTATCTTTTAGAAGCTCCAAAAGTCTTGACAAACAGGCTTACCGACAGCTTGGACATGTTTTGGATGTTTGTTTTTTATGCTAAACAACAGCATAATCCTTCCGGTCTCTAACAGAAGTTTGTTGGTTGTGCTGCAAGTTTTCCATTCCTTACAAAAATGTTGATTCTGCAACAGTTTAATATTTCTTAGACTGCGTTTTTTTTCTCGTTTATGTGTCCCGTCTGTACAATTCGTTACCTGTAAAGTCCTTTATGACGTTAAGGTCAGCTTGGCTGTAGATTTTTATACTCAGAGAGATAAATCATAGATAGGCGTAGGTCCAACAGGAATCAGACGCTAGATTTTTCCATTTAGTCGCCGCTCCCCGTCTATGGAACTTGCCATCCCTTTACTCTCGGAAAGCCTACCGCTGACATCTCCCTTTTATCGCAGAATAACAAAAGTTCATGTCCTCTTCCTCTTAGAACGCAAGAAGATGGCTTCTTCTTCATCTAAGAGCCTCTACAGTCGAGGTCCTCTTTTCAACTAAAACAGAAAAAAAACTCCTTGTTGTCACGTTCGCCTCCTGATCCCGTCCGTCTCACAACACAAACATTTAGCAACTGTCTTTTTCCTGGTCTCTCGTTCATCCAAAAATTTAATGTAGAGTTCCTCTTGCGACGCCCACAGAACATCGTTCTAACCCGAAACAGGTCCTAGTATCTGCAGAACAAACTGCGGTTTGAGGGGGGGAAAAGCCTCTAGCGTGGGCTGGGTTGTCTGCCCTTTCTTCGACAGTGAGTGATGAGTACGGAGCGCCTGTTCGATGTCTTGCCTGACAGTAAATCTCTTGTCTGGTGGCAGACGACAGAGGCAGGCTTCACGTGCATCTTAGTCGAAAGTTCGGAGTCTTAGCATTAGAAGTCTTTTTCGTGGCCACCATTTTCTCCTTCCGGTCAAACTCTCCTGTTTTGATTCGCGTGTAGACGGACTGGCTGAACTTTCCTGTTTAACTGCTATGTAGACGGACTGGCTGAACTTTCCTGTTTAATTGCTATGTAGACGGAATGGCTGAACTTTCCTGTTTAACTGCTATGTAGACGGAATGGCTGAACTTTCCTGTTTAACTGCTATGTAGACGGACTGGTTGAACTTTCCTGTTTAACTGCTATGTAGACGGACTGGTTGAACTTTCCTGTTTAACTGCTATGTAGACGGACTGGCTGAACTTTCCTGTTTAACTGCTATGTAGACGGACTGGCTGAACTTTCCTGTTTAACTGCTATGTAGACGGACTGGCTGAACTTTCCTGTTTAACTGCTATGTAGACGGACTGCCTAAATTTTCCTGTTTAACTGCTATGTAGACGGACTGGCTGAACTTTCCTGTTTCATTCCTATTTAGAAGGACTGCAGTACACAATACGCCGCAATCTGCTCTCTGCAGCGACAATAAAAATCGATGAATTTAATTTTGGAACTTGATCTAATAGTTTCCCACTACCAACTCTTGAGATGGACTAACAGCGCTTTTCTACATACTTTCTAATTTAATTTTAAAGAAACTACACACTGATTAAGTAAGTGCAATATCTATACCCTGTAAATGAGCAGACTGAATGATATTTTGGTCTCTGGCCGATATGTAAATGAATGCAGTGGAATTTTACACATAATTTAAAAAGGAACTTCCTCCGTTTTAGCATCAGATATTGCCATACAAAACGAGGTTTCTACTGTCATTGATGTCAGGCACGAAAAGGTAGAGGGAAAAGCAGGGAGGAGGGAAAAAGTCAAGGCGGAAATGTCAAAACAAATAATTAGCAGAACGTTGAAATATTGGAATGAATTAAACCAGCGAACAGAGAAGGCCTAGATAGAAAAAAATTACAAATGGATAATTGTGTCCAAGACAAAGTTACAAAGTCCTTAACACAAAACACACTTCAAAGTTCACTTCAAAGTAAAACTTCCGAAGATAAATAACTCAGGTAGAAAGCAACTAGCAGCGATATCGCGAGAAAGGGAGACACGCGGGCTCGATTAAAGACAGGTACAAGAGCAGAGGAATAAAATAGATAAGGAGCCGTAAAGGGAGATGATTCTCACAGGAAACGGATACACTCAGAACAATAAAAATGGCGAAAGAAAAATAACTGTCAAGCATGCAATCGGATAGAAATACGGCTATTTTAAACAAGAGCGTGCATGCAGGTGTAAACATGTGTCCGTTACGACAAGAGTGCAGAACAAATATATATATATATATGCCCAGGGAGGGAGTGGAGGATAAGGGAGGCACTGTTTACAGCAAGAACCGTGTTCGCATGCAACACACTTTGTCATACGCAGGTTTATTGTAATTCCAGTCGCTGCAAGCTTTCAAATTTCTAGGGCAGATCAGTATTTGTGATGAAATAGGAGTCCTCTTGCTTGTGTGACCTGTTCTTCTAAGATGGCGTACATATTCCTATTCTCAGTCGCTACATCTCGCACGAATGATTGTTTGCTGGGATGATCGTGATTATCGATTTCAAGCCGCGACATGATCGTGGTAGTCGGGTCAGGTGTTTATGCCTCAGCAAATGCTTTGAATCATCGGCAGATGCTAGTCAACCAACAGGAAAGTAATGGAATCTTTAATTAGCCAGGACTACGGCAGGTGGGTGTGTCAAGTGTGGGACGCACGTTCTTTTCCCAGAGTATCACGTTCCGTACCTACCAAGCAGATGACGGCTAGAATGTTGTGAAGCACGTGACAAGACTAAGTAGTGCTGCTGGAGTTATTATTATTATTATTATTATTTAAAGCAGCTATTTGGCATCAGTTTTATGAACTGCAATGTGTTTTTTAAAAGTCATGGATGACATTAAAAAGTCAAGAAAATTGAGGAAAAGACTACCAAGGGAATTTTGAACACCCACCTAAAGCAGTCAGTACGAAAGAAAGTTCATGAACATCCGCTAAACACGGATCCCCACGATAGAATAGGAAAACACTTCGCTGCGTAACATTTAAATCCTGACGTTTGTTCTACTTTTATCAGTAGTTACTGATTTAATAGAGAAAAATGGCGGCGAACACGTTAGATGCGTAACATGTTAATGGTGAGTAGCGAGGATGGCAAAAAACAGATTTTTTAGACCGATTGAGAGTCGTGCACGTCGTATGATTGACCAGCTGCTCTCTTTGCCATAAACACCTGTACACACAGAGCATCCCAGTGTAAGCAGGATGTGACATCATTATTGATGAGCTGAACGCAGGGCAGAAATAAAAGTCTAACAGAACAGGTAACAATCCGTACTAAAAATAAATACATAAACGTTGCCATAAATAGAGCAACACATCAATCAAACCTTGTTTTCACACTAATTAACCCACCTGGCTGAATCTGGCGTTCCGGCGGCGACGCCATAGGGGAAGCGCTTGCGCACAGCTCACTCCCTCGCAAACTGGCGATTACAAATTCCAACAAAACTTGCACTAGAGTGCCAGGTTCGCTACGGTCACAGACTTGTTAACCACTCGCAGGCGGCCAGCGAAGTGGGTCAGTTCTGAAAGAAGCTGTCAATAACTGCTGGTGTTCAGAGCCATTACAAAGACATAATGGATGAGAAAAAATGATGACATGATGGATTAGAACACTTGGTAGATAGGAAGACGGACGGAAAGACACGATGGAAGGGTAGACATGATGGAAGGGAGGACATGATGGAAGCGAGGACACGAAAGAGAGAAAGACACTTTAGTCTGACAAACAACCGAAGTGAGAGTGGCAGGATGACCTGAAAAGAATGTTTGCACAAAGTGGTAGACCTATGGCTGCAGGTGTCTCATAACTGCTGTCAACAGGAAGTGACGATGCAGATATCCAAACCCAGTTTCCCAAAAGCAGCTTCAGACAGCACTATAAAATACAACAACAACAATAATAATAACAATAACACAAAACGTTTACACAAAGCAAGACAGAGTGGATCGCATACAGACGATGTACATGAGTACACAAACCGTGTTCTGGAAAATCCACATCCCCTTTTTTGCTAGATAAAAATTAGTGTATTGAGACAGTAAAGGGTCCAGATGTGCTTACCCCGTCAGACTCGATCAAAACATCATGGTATCTATGTTTAGGTGAGGGATATGGCTGCGCTTTCGCTTTTACCATTAACTCTCGCGAGACTGTGAAATTGCCGCTGCCGTAAAGGTGAGCTGAATGCGTGTAAGTTTGGCGCCAGGCAGTCTTGCGAATGACAGGAAGAGGCTTGTGACATGAACTTCAGTATTGAAAGAGACGGGAAATGTGAAATGCTCTGGCTGAAGAAGAACGAGCGGCCGTGAAAGAGGCGACACCTGGAGGTGAAAATCTCAGGAGTAAGAAAGAGGATAAATTCCTCCGGCAAAATTCGGTAATCAGCGGCGAAACTAACTGGCAATTTCTCGTCCTTTTCTCAGGGCAAAAGGGGGGTTCTAATTTAAAACTTAATCAACACCCCTGATATAAAATGAGTTCAAATATTTACTAGGCAAATTACAAACTTTCGCTTTCTTTAAATTTCTCCATAGAACACATGATGGGGAATCTCCGTAAACCTGGCTATTTCGAGATCTGTTGTTGACTGTTTATTGACGTATTTATCCCTTTTTCCCCTAATCATATTTTGGGGGTCTCTTTCTCTCTCTATTGCTCTGTCTCCACTTTCATGTCATTGAGGCACAGCTACTATGAACTGAACTTTTTCTATTCATTTGTCTTCAGATTACGTATGGCTTCAACCAACGTACATGAGTGAGCAATAAAAACTGTCGCTTACTTATTGCACATCTTGTTTTAGAAGTTCCTGTGGGAAAACTGTGGTGCTGAGGAAGGATGTGCAGGGCGAGGAAAGGTGAAATGGGTGACAGGTGAAATGGGGTTTGGGCCGATAAAGAGAAGAGCAAGGAAGCAGGTGGTTACAGTACAAAGTTTAAAACTTTACACAAGCACACGCGCACCATCCTCTGCTCTCTCATGTCCACACATGAACGGAGAAAGTGCCCAAGCACTGAGTAACTGACGGAGGGACGGACTCATTCATTCACTCCTACGCACACACACGCACGCACGCTGAGAGCAGGGGGGCGTGACCTAAAACATCTCAGAATGGGCTCACTGGTGACAAGGGTGACAAATTCCCATCGCCACTCACCTGCGTCACAGCATGCTCTCCGATGCTCGACTGCACACTGTTCCCCTCGTCTGGTCTTGCAGGGCCATGAAGACCTCTTGGCTGTACTGGCGCAAAGAACGCATTTCCCTGCATTTCTTTCCTGCAGCCTTCAGCCTGCTATCACCGTCAGGGAAGACTTGGAAGGCGCAATGTCTCGGTGCCGCTATCTCTGATCGTGTTAGACAAGCCAACGCGAACGGCTATCGCGCCCATAAATCGTACAGTCGCCCACAGGCTTTATACCACTTTCATGTCGGGGAGCACTGGAAATCACGTGGTGTGTACGACGATTCTGGCAGCATGGTGTGCTTGCACGAACCAGGTGTGGAACTTGCAAATCCGTGATGGCTGCCAACCACAAGGGGGAAAAAAACCCGATTTCAATGGAGTCTGCCCCAGATGCTAGAAACATTTCCAAAATACGCGTGAACGCTCCGGTGTCCGGTGTCCGGTGTCCGGTGTCCGTAGCAACTGCCTGAAACAGCCAAAGATCTGAGATGAAAATCAAGTGAATGATTTCTTCATGCAATTCATTTTTCAGTAAGCCAATTTTTCTACCCGAACGTACACTTATCTATGCTAGAATGTGTTTGAAAAAATGTCAATAATTCAATTTATAAAAAAAATAAATAAGCACATACATATGTAATCTTCAGCTGAAAGTTAGTTAACTTCATTATTTAAAATGCCTAATTATTTTTAAGGAAGATGTGAACTCTTTTATCCACCAACATTGGCCAGAGTAATTTGCTGAAAGGTTCGCTATGTCCGCGTCGATTGTTTACATAGTGCCATTTGCGAACACTTTCGGGAAAGAATGAAGGCACGGATGGGCCATACAGCTGCGCTAGGCATAAGTCGGATAAACTGCCGATCAAGTAAGTTTACTTTGTACTGCTGTAAGCGGAGGTCTCCTAAACTTCCTTGTTGTATAATGAAGACAACTTTAGAGCAAGAATAAAGCTACCAGAGTAGCCGAGGAAGGTGTATGCTATATGTAGCCATTTCATTTTGACTGTGCATGTAAAAAAATGCTATTCAACGACTGTATCTTTTAAGAAAGTTAATGTTGCACTGTTTAAACATATATTTAGAAACTGTGTTTAAGTCTTTGACTGAAAATATCCTCTCATTCAATACCCCTGTATGGCATATATTTTTCTGATAGTATCCTCTTACCCAATATTACTGCATGGGATGAAATTTGCAAAGCTGCGGGGAGTTGACAATCTAGCAGGCCAAACGATCAGCAGCTCTTTGAACTTCACCATCAGTTTGTAAAAGAAATACAGCATGCCCAGTTATTACTGACTCCACGCATCCACTTTATCATTTGTTTCAATGCCTGCCTTCTGGCAGACGATTTGTTGGTCGAAACAGTTTAAAGCATTGTCTCACTCAATCTGCAATCAGCAGTTTAAATTTATATATTGCCTGCATATTTGCGTATATTTAAATAGTGTGTTTCGTCGATGCCCATTTTCTTCCTTTTTTTGGGAGTGTCAGCTATTTGTCTTGATACACAAACATGAATTGAAATGAAGTGAACGTGTGGAGGGGTGGGGGGAGGGGAGTGTAGGGTGTGTGTTTGTGAGGGGTATGAGGGGGGAGGGGGGACGTGAGGGGAGATACGTGTGTGAGGGTGTGTGTGTGTGAAGGTGTGTGTGAGAGGGTGTGTACGTGAGGGTGTGTACGTGAGGGTGTGTGTGTGTGAGAGAGAGAGAGAGAGAGGGTGTGTGTGTGTGTGTTGAAGGTGCTTATCGCTTGACATGCTAATATCTTGCGGGGTGATTGTGTCTATGTGACACGAGTTGTTGCATATAATAGATTACCTATTACATCCCGGTCTTTACGCTGAGAAAGAAAATATTCCATTACTGGGTATGTTTCTAATGGATAATAAAATGAACTGCCTGTACATTTTTTTATTTCATTATTTAACTAACCGTGACTTCTTCAGGCTCAACCAGCTCTTAAGTCGAGTTTTGTTCTCTTCATCTCTTTGCTGAACTGAGCTGGTTGTCCTGATTTTATCGAAGCCTTTCAGTTCCTGGCGAACAATGCCTGCTGTTTAATCAGACGATTCAGCAAAACACGTGTCACGGTTATGCCAGGCGTGCAGGCCGCTGACAGTTATTGATGCAGCGTTCAAGTTGGGGCTGATTATGTAACCGCGCGACTTGCGAGAGGGACTGGCTGTTAGTGCAATGTAGTCATTAAACGGAGATTCTACGACAAGCTCCTGATGCATCCCAGATAACTGTCCGAGGGCTTTTGTGACTGGTTAAACTACGTCCATCAGCCTTGGGCAACATCTACGGACTTTCAGTTCATACATCACAGGTAACTGCACTTATATGCATTTAAATGTTTATGCACGGAATAAAACGCAGGAACAAACAGACTCTGTTAGATTGCACTGTTATTACTTACACTGGGAGCTTTTGTTTGTGTAGCGATGTGAAAACAAACACAGAGATCCCTAACAGACCAGCCACATAACGAAGCTTAATTTTGCAGTACAGGAGTCGACAACTCGAGCAGACCACTGTCAGCGTATATTCTGATAGACTAATGTTTCTGCTTGGGTTAGCGGACATTTACTATTCTCGCGGGGCTTTCTGGTTTCATTATGTAAACTGTACTTTTTAGTAAGTTCCAGTAACTTGTAGTAAGCTGTCAGATTTACAAGCTTGTCTTTCTGAATTATTAAAATCGAAACTTTGCTGTCTTCGTGCTTAACATTTTTTAAGCTTCCATTAGGCAAGGTACCGGTATTTACTAATGAAAATCTCCAAGCCTTTACGAACACCCGGGTTACAGTTTAACAGGATTTATACTCAGCTGGCGGTAATTAAGACATTAGAAGGGTAAGATGATCTGAAATAAAGATGTATAATGGAGGTAGGAGAGACGGAAAGTACGACAGGAAGAATACAATGAGTTCAAGCATATTCATGTGCATGTGTGCGTGAGATACTGCGGTAGCTTGCGTTTGCATGTGTAGGTAATTGTGCCACATAATTTTAAGTTAAAAGAAGAGAAAACTGTAGTGAGAGACAAGAGAGGGCTGAATACATTCGACAGAATATGAACGACAGCAAAATTAAGACTAACGGTTCACAGGCTGTCGATGTTAGACACGAACCAATAGGCAACGTAACGAATTCAATGAATAATTTAACTAATGCAGTATGGAGACTGGGATTCTGTATTCCTTCAGGCCAAAATATCCTATTTTGGAACAAGAAATGTTAAGAAAAAACTTTAAAACGTTCTAAAACTAAGTAGGCAACCCACGTGATTAATGTGCTGCTTTGTAGGGTTTAGAAGCACTGATCAGTTACAGTGCTCGTGTACCAGAGTATACACATCAGGCTTGTTGAGACTGCACGAGTTCTGGTTACATAGAGCTGTTTAAATTAACACGCACTTGTGAGCGCTCGAGCTAAATGGCCGAAGTAAACACGCCAAAGCTTTTCTATGCTGTGAAGCTAGAATCTAAGCAATGATTTTTATTCTGTTCAGAACAATGGTTCGAAGAAGCTCGTCTCCGCTGTGGTCAGCTTGAGTGGGGCAGATGAGCAGAGCTCAGGGATATTGATCGCCACCCTACCCACTTCGCCATCTGGCCATCAATATATACTGCCAAAAAGAATTGACAGACCAGTGCAAACTGGTCACGAGCATCGTGAAGCCAAAACACAGCTGAGCCATTTTCTGGCTTGTCCTTGGCAGTTTCTCCCTCCTTCCTATCCACGCAGATGAGTGTTACATGTAATTCTCTCTTTGTGTTTGGTTTTGTTTGTTTTGTTTGTTTGTTTGTTTTGTCCTTCTAGCCCTGGTAAACAGGTAATGCCCCGAAACGTCGACTGTGTCTGGTTTTGTCTTACTTGGTCCAGATAATCTGTTGTTCTCACTAAAACTTCTTTAAATTAGCATCTTTGCCAAACATGCATCAGGGTGGTGTGAAAGTTGTTGCCAATAGTTGTTTGCAATTTGACCAAAGCAAAAACAGTTCAAGTTCGACATGAAAACATATTTGTAAACTATAAATCAGCTGTCAGTCAAACAAATGTAATATTTGTTTTTGTTAGATTCAGCCAACCAACCAGTTATATTTACGGTTTTTCTGTCTGCCTGCATTTTGCCTTCCTTGGTTAAGTCATTCTGCGTAAGTTTATCAATACGTGTTAATGTGTTATCCTGTCTGCAAGGAATTAAACTAAATTAAATTAAATACTGAAATCTTGTAAGACTAGCAGGTTACTGGCTGTGAGCTTTTGTGCATAGTCGCTGGGAAATTCCGGTTGAAAGTTAATGCAATCGTGTTGCCACGAACAGCTTGATTTTTGCAAGTATTTTAAGATAACTCCAACAAAGGTACTGGCAGCGCTCACACATAGCAGTATGCAGACGCCTGTGCCCAAAGGGAGCTTACCGTACCCAAACACGTAGCAAAGAGAGGGCCGAAAGAAAGGAACTTGGCAGATCCTCAAAAAAGATCTGCCATCCCTTTCTTTATAACGGCGCTATTCTTCACACAGCTAACCCTCGGTGCACAACATGTGCCTACAGAGAATCCATGTTAATGAAGTCAGCCCGCCCACTAAGCGTGTGTTGACAACTAGGATTCAACGACGAACACAACATAGGACAAATACGTGAAATCCTCAAGGTGCAAATTATAATTAATAAAGAACAAATGAGTCCCTTTGGGCTATGTGTGAGCGCTGCCAGTATCTTTGTTGGAGTTATCTTTGGATAATTTCAGCGCTCTGTCCTCATTTGTTCTTTATCAAGTATTTTAAGTTAAATTATTAAGGTCCAGCACACTTCCCTGTCACCCGGAAACTAGAGTCACACATACGGTATCCCCCAGTGGGGGGCCAAAACGGAGATCATCAGGTGGATTGGCTTAAAATGCAGGCTGATTCCCTCGTATAACTGAAATGAGCTTGGGTGATGTTGAAAGAGACCCCACTGTTAATGTGTTCGTGACCTCTAGGTCGACAGAAATGTGTGAGTTCACCTCAAGCTCCGTGCCAGATGGATCGAAAACATTGGAAAAATCTCTCTCCCTGCTTGCATCTTGAATATAAAGCTCTTGCATGCACCTGTTCAGTTGAGAGCAATAGATGACATCGATTTTTCGTGTTTTTAATCTCCCTTTTCCATTAGAAAAAACAAGAAAATGGTTGCTGCTTGAATATATGATCATTATCTGGCTAAAAGCAGACAAAAATTCTGCAATCCTCGTCTGTTTTCCTGTAAAACGAACTTCAGTTGATGCATTTCCTTGGACTGGTAATAAAATGTGCCTTTCGTGTATGCGCTGGAGGCAAATAAAATAAAGGTCAATTTGATGCAAAACGACAAATAATGTTACCTATATGCATAGGTAAAGTCATGGCTGCAGATAGATCCTTTAACATGCTAGCTGTTGCATCAACCCGAGTCTGGAAAATGCAGTTAATGAAAGCGTCTGCAAGTCTTATGAACTACTCAAGAGTATACTCAATCTCCAGGAAACCTTGTGACCCCTTTAATAAGCTGCTGAGATGCCTTTTGCCATGAAGCTGATGGCGATGTCTAGCGTGCTGCCATCAAACCACCCAAGCTGCATACATCTCTGACTGCACCACAGCCCGCGGGGTGCTCCCATCAGGACTGTCTGTAGCGATTTAGGTGCTGGGAACCCGTGATCTTTGACCTCACTCGACAAGATTAGATACCGACAAGAGGATTCACATGGGACCCACGTGGAGCAGTGTGGACTAAGGGCAGCCGGTCAGTGACGATAAGGACGTGTTCATGAACGTTTCTAGCCTGATCAGATCGGCTGGGGTCTGAGAACCCTTTGGAGCGAGAGCACATTTAGGTTTCCATTTCCGCAAAGTAATAAAAAGCCATTGCACTTTTCTTCTCAATGGTTTCGGTGGCTTCTGAGCGATTACTTTAGTATTTACATCCAAACTAAAGAGATGGTGGTTCTACACTTTTCGTACGCAGCACGTAAAATTCTTTCACTTTATAAGAAGTAATGGAGGTATTTTTCGTGTTCTTTCGCTAAATATACACATTTAGTGCCCTATTACTTCACACAGACAGATATCTAGCACACGGGCACGCACCCACATATGTAGGCACCCGCATACATGTGTGTGAGTGTGTGCGCGCGCGCGTGCAAGGGTGTGTGCGCGTGCATGCGTGTGTGTGTGTGTGTGGGCGCACGCGTGTCAGGCTACGTGCATGTATGTGCGTAGGCGCAGGTATTTCTTATGATGTTGAAACAAGTCACTTAAGCAGCTTCTAATCCGAAAAAATGCCTCCCTAGTACTTTTCCCACATCGCCCTTATCATTGCAAAGCACATCGCGAAGAATTGAGTTGATTACTACTTCTCTCAGTCTTCTGATCTTGACTGCTCGTCTCAAAATCACCAAAACCAGCGGATTGCTGATTAGAAAGCAGCTGGCAGGACAGCCAGCGATTTGCAAAACATGATCTTTAGACGCTGGCTGCTGACCCAACTGTCAACTGAGGGGGGGGGGTGCACAGGGAGGGAAATGCTGACGCCACCATGGCACTTGCTGCCGCCAGGAACATGGCAACCCGAAAATCGGTTGGATACATAAACCCAAGTGATTGGGCCTTCCAGTCGCAGAATGGGGAAAGGAAACAAAACAAACACATTGTCAGTCATTCCCTGGAAAGTAATTTCCCGTGCACTCATCGCCGTCTGCTTGAAAAAAGTTATCACTTGTACAGTTCTGATCGCTCGCTATCACTCGGTTGGATGCACGGCTAGAGATTATAACCCGGAAAATCCAAGTTGGTAACAGATTATCAGAGAGATTTAAAAGGTATTTATCAACCGCGTTCGTTTCCATGATGGTATCTGCAGATATGTAGATGCAGAACGTTACTAAACAATTTTGTCCCGAATTGTTCATTTCATACTGTGGCTAATATATGTGACTGCCTGTTGACAGACACAAATTTACAAATCAAAATCATGTTCACCTGACATCAAAGCTACGCAAGTTGATAAAATTAGAATGAACATGTGCAGTGTAACCCTTCGTCTTTTACAACCTTTCTGGTTGTCTTATGCGTACACCTTATATTAACAAGGTGAGACTATACTAAGTTTGCTTTTGATAGGTAACAAAAAAGTCTTTGATTTTTTTAAAAAGACTTATTTAAGGAAACTGTGCGCGCACGCACATACACTCACACGCTTGTGGTAAGAATTTGTCTTTCCGCAGCTGGACTGGCAGCGACACATTACAGAAGTAAACGAATGGCAGAACTCCAGAAGCAGTGCACCGAATTACGATGCTGGTCCCTTGTCCGTACTGAGGCCATCTAAAGTCGGTCTTACTTGTAGCTATTTATTTGGATTAAGCGGGTTCAGAGACTGCGCGCTCGCGACCTTTTCTGCACGGTTATGACTCCTGTTCATACAGCGTTACAGAGATGTGACACGTGTTTACACTAGACAGTCAGGAAATTGCGTCCGCCAGACGGGGATTGGGTGTGCTTACACGTGCATCGCGCCTGACTCTTCCCACTCGGCGTCTGTCGAGGTAAACTGACAAGCTCAGGTAACTCCCGACTAAATCCTGGATACCTGCACCATGCTGCTCTGGAGCGACCGGGAAGCAACATGCAGCAGGATGCAGCAGTCGACCTAACAAGACACAAGCTTTGGAATTTAAGGCCTACATCTTTCTATTTTGTTTTGTTTTTTTTTTGGGGGGGGGAGGGCGGGGTAATTATTGATGTTCGTGAGCTAAGCCATCGCATATTTGCAGATTCAGGGATGCAGGTTGACTTATCCCTTATTTTTGCTTGAACGAAGATTAGATTACAGCCGATACTGTCAAAGAAATATGTAGACGTAATAGTTCAGGTTGATTAATCAGGGGTGTATTGCGTCTATCAATTTTTACATGCTGACATATCTGTCAGGAGAGGTCAAAAGTACGACACTTTTTTGCTGATTTGGGAATGCATTTTGTTCTCGGAGAATGCGTTAAGAACAACAAAACAAAAAGAAATAATAACATGAGACCTAGGGGAGACCTGTTTCAGCGGATTTCTGTCCAACGTGGTAGTTTATGAGGCGTCTCTAAAAAGCGAACATATATTAAAGGATTTTATTCCCGGATAACTCTCCCGGTGAACGGAAAATCCATTGAAATGACGTAAAGACAAAATCCTGAACAACGTTAGCAGCATAATCGAAAACCGTTCTTGTCATCATTTCCCAAACGTGCTTTGTGAGATGGTGTGTTAATACGCTGGGCACAGGAGCTCGCGTCTCCCAGAGGAACCGCGTTCTGTCTTCGGCTTGTTGCTGACGCAAAGCACACCACCATCCCGTCCAACAGCGGGCCTCTGGTCTAAATGAGTTTATGGCTGGGTCTTGCTCTACTTTCTGAATGACCGCGCAAAGCTTGCGAAAACACCCTGTCGAGCCTGCACGCGCATGCACATTTACATGCAGATATAAACCACACACACTCGCTCACCCACTCACATTCACTCTAGTTCGCATCCACGCTTTATCTTCTCCCTCTTTCACACGCACGCACGCACGCACGCACGCACGCGCACACCCACAGAAGCACGCGCACACGCACACGCACACGCACACGCACACACACACAGACAGTAGCGGGAAAACGGGTGGAAAGATAAAGGATAGACAGGTGGATGGATGGAAGGCAGTGAAGAGCAAGACGGGAACTTTTTGTGTGCCGTTGGTTTCATAATAGGGTTCGCTTCTCTCTGTCATATTTGACGATACCAAATTCATTACGGTTTTCATGCCACAGAGATGCATGAAGAGCTGGGAGCAAAAGTGCCGTGCGAAACAATACTAACATACGGGAAAACCTCTGGGGATCACATCATCGAGAGAGAGATGAAGTGCTTGAGGGGACAGCAGAGCTTCCACAACAAGCCTGTTTGTTTTAGCTCCTCCGTGATCCATTTTGCTAGCATATGGTGGAGCGTTCAGTGAATATTCCCTAAAGCCAACAAAAAAAGTGATCGAGAGAAATCTAGCCATGTCACATGCCATATTTTTGCGAGACGAGGGACAAATAAATTCTCAATTGGCCAGCATTTTGCTGGCATTCATCGGGAAAAATTAATTAAATCATATTTCATAAAATCGCAGTAGTGCTGAATGGGTGGCTGCAGCAGGTCCCTGTTCAAACTGGCGGCAAGTGTTGACAAATGAAAATGCTTTCGACAACTTCTGTTCAGCAATTTTATGGGACAAGCATGTGTTTACCGCCTTGACTCAATCCATTTCTTCGATTAAATCAAATCGCATTTTTGTTCCAACCTCTGGACTAGTTCATACCCACTGTTTATTTTCCGCCTTACTATAGCGCACGTGAGATTAGCATCGTCTCAGCAAGATGTTGTTACAACGATAGTGGCAAGAGAAAGATTTTTTTCTGTTTGTCGGATAACAAAGTGGCTTTTTTTGTTATGATTATTGTCTATTCTACATTTTGTCTCCTCTGAGTACTTTTGTATACTGTCTGGCCTTGTAGTTTTCTACTGTGTATGACTACTATGCCAGTAATTTGCATGGGGAAATCGCTGGGGCGAAATTCTTTTTCCCAATGGAGTTCTGCCCCAGCCCGAACAGGCCTGCGCAGGCCACCTTTCATCCCATTTAGCGTAAAGACGCAGGTTTGAACTTGTACATTAAAACAGAAGCCCTACCTAATACAAAACCTAACCCTACCCTACCCCCCCCCCCCTCCTACTTCTGAAAAAAAAGTTGTAAGATAGTATGGGTTTCGAATCCAAGACATAACCGTGAAACCTAGCTTTTTTACTACTCAGCTATAGATCATCGCGTATTGGCCTCTTCGCTGTAACTATAAGAAGTCACGCTGTGTAGAGGTCAGAGAACACGTAAAAGCTCCAGTTCCCTGGAGCCATTGAAAATGGCGAGCTCTATTTTGGACGTCTGTCCGGGGCCGGGGGAACAAAGGAAAAGGGGAGATTTTTCGGGGTGGAGGGGGTAGGGTAGGGATAGGGTTAGGAGGGGGTTTAGGGGAGGGGTCGGGTAGGTAAGGGGAGGGGTGGGGGTTCTAGGCAGTATGATCTTCCAGGAAATTGGATAAAGACATTTCGCTCACCTGGGTCTTATAGATCACCTGGGTTATATATAACCGTAGCCGAAATTGAATATGCAGGACCCCAGTTAAGAAAAGCTTGCCCAAGAGTGTCCGGACAGCTTCTCTCGTCAGCAAAATTGTGAGAATCGTGGCTCATGCGACTCAAATGTCGTCTCCGTGAAATAGAAGCCAGGCGTGTTCCTTCTATTTCACTCACACCACGTCCTTCTCCCGCACAGAACACGCAGGCGCATGCCCAGCCACAGAGACACACACGCATGGCTGCCCCGCTGGTGATCTAGCTCCGCCACAGATGGGCAGTGGCTACTCTCTTCAGGTCACACTTCGGACGCGATTACTCTCTTCAAACCACGCATCGCTATATGTTACTCTTTTCAAGTCACACACACGGGTAATTGTTACTCTTGTCGACCCACGCAGTGTAGTTGTTACTCTCTTCAAGCCACACACGGGTAATCGTTACTCACTTCAATCCACACTCAAGCCACACTTGACAGTTGTTACCCTCTTCAAGCTGTACGTGGTACTCGCTACTTTTCCAGTCACACATGAGTAGTGGTTACTCTCTTCGAACCATACATGGGTAATTGTTACTCTCTTCAACCCACACAATGGGTAACTGTTACTCTCTTCAAGCAATATTCAGCCAATGACAAAGGTGAAGACAAATCCTTTTTTATCCGTAAGATATATGACACGAACAAACAGGAGATTATGCAGATTAAACTCAATAATGGCAATGCTTCTGAGGAGCAAGATGCAAAAGAACTCTATGGTAATCCTTTCGAGAAAAAAAACCAACATCCAACGTAGCTGATACCCAGGAAATAGATATCACATAACGCTTAGCTAACACCCAGAAAACATGTCACAGCAGCGTGTCACATAACGCTTAGCTAATATCGAGGAAACATGTCACACCAGCAATATATATTTATATCTCCATAAAGGTAAAGATCAAAACCACTTTTCGAGAAGACACAGTTTACTTGTAGGCATACATTCAAACGTTTTGCAAAGTAAGCGATAATACCACAACGTATCTTCGTCATTTTTGTTTAAATTTTGTCTAAAAAGAAATAGAAGAATATTTTGCTTTTCTCAGACTAATTTTTCTCTGACCCAAAGAATCTGGAAAGTTGTCTTAGGAAAATGGACGACAAGCCTAGAGCAAATGCAGTATGTGCATTTCTGTAACAATTCAAATGCAATTGATGCAACGAAACATCCAGCAACTAAAGAAACACAGCTTACCCTCAAACACATCGTAAAAAAATGTTACATGTATTACACTTTATCACCACATTTGGAAACCACTTTTCCACAAAACGTTGCTTCTTATCCTTCCGGACGGGTCTGGTTACAGATCTGATAGCAAGCAATGTTCTTTTTAATCTTTTCGCTGGTGGGGACGTGCTAATAACCTGACCAGAGCAATGAAGGTGTCGTGCACAAGACATCGTGCTTCATATGGTGTACGTAATGGCACCAAAAGCCACAGCTCGGTCAAAACAGCCAAATGCAACATCAAAAATGTGATGTTAAATAAGTTTTTAACTGTTGCTGGTTTACAGCTGTATGCTGCTTGTATGTGGGGCACTTTCCCTTAAGTGCTGTGTGGCAATTTGAAGACGATTGCGTCAGAGCGCAGCCACGCTCGTCGGAGGGAACTTTTTTTCAGCAAGACAAAGCTATTTATTTTTAAAGTGGCAGGATATCACTGGATGAAGCAGATTGAAATTATCTGTTTATTCGCTTTGAAGAAATGTTTCGCAGTAAATGAATGTGTCTGGGCCATCGAATGATTTTGATGTATCCTGAATCATCGTCCATCCCATCGAACACGCTTCAGGAATTCCACCATGAGCCGACAGATGGTCATTGTTTTACGCAGAACTGTTGAACCTACAAGATATGTGAGGTCTGTTTGCTTCTGAAGCCGTGTGTCGAGAAATATTGCAAGTCACCAGCATCAATCTTCATTACTGCTGCCGTCAGTGTTATCATCGTCATCATCATTATCATCAGCAACGGTTGCGGTTTTGATGGCAACACATCATCCGTAATCGCCGTAACATAATTAGATAACAAGAAAGATCTACTGTAGCTCGGATAACCTTTCATCGGCAATCTTGATTTGAGCAGCCCGTGATGTCAGCAATTTGCAAACCTCACGTGAACGATGATCACCAGCGAAAACCAAACGAAGGTTTTGTAGAAGGGTCGAGTTCCACGTTTACCTTCCCTGGTTTCTGGTTTCACATGAATCGAGTACGTGGTGTAGCAACAACAGCGTCACGTGCAGCAGGACGACCTTTGACATTTGGAGCAGACACTGTGAAAGCGGTGTGGTGGGGTAAAGTACGTGCCTCCCGATACCAGCGGTCTGTAGATTTGTTGGTTCAGATCTCGCCTCCGGCACTCGTTTTTTTCCTTTGACTTGACCCCTGTCCGCTGGGTCGACGGGTTGCTGTTATGTAGCCGTGTGGGTGATTTGGCGAAATATCCCAGCAAGAATAACATCAGCAGCACCAGGAAATAACTGCACGATATATAGTTAGAGGCCTCCATCCCAGGTGGTACGTGTAAAGGGTAACCAGGAATCTGCGATCGCCTTTAGTAAATAACTTTTCCGAAAGTAAGCATGAAGAAGATACGGTTATTTGCAACAACCAGCCGTCTGCCTCTTCAGGGAGTTCTTAAGCTACCGGACTACCGGTAGCTGTAAATTACCAGGCCAGGCTTGACATGATTTGAACCCACTGTGCGTTAACGGCTGTGTGTAACTTTGGTCTGCAAACCTACAGCAAACCACTACACGTTAACTGCATTTCTCCACAAGTTAACTTCATTTTTTCTCTCAGTTTTCAAAAATCCGGGAGACGGGTGTTTGCTACGCTCACGCCTCTTTCGTTTTGAACCACGGCGGTAGACTTCAATAAGGATATGCATCAGGTAGATTTTTTTTCTTTTTTTGGTAAAAAATAAAACAAATAACACCATCCTTTTTTAAACATTCTCCTTGACTGCTGTGCGTTTGTTTATTGATCAGCAGGCTTAAAATTGCGGAACTTCAGCAGTTCTCAGAACGGAACAATTTTTCGGAAAATGATTTTTTTCGCCTAATGCCACGTGGTTATAAAGGAAAACCAGGAGGAAAATCCTTCAATCTAATTTGATCGCCTCATGCCTTGACATTTTGAGCGAGAAGCGTTTTCGTACTGTATTAACCCTATCTCGAACCGTTTTTTTTAAATTTCTTCCTATACGCTGTGTTTTTTTATAGTGGTCCAGACTGTGTTAACCAGACAGTGCTAACGCAGGTAAGGTCACGTGACTGCTGACCATGTTTTTCTCGATAACCCCAGGATTGCTGCTTTCAGTAGAAAGAATCGGTGGTAGAAGCGACATCCCAGAAAATAAAACAGGGTGGGTCGATGAGTGAGTGTTGCTTAACGTCCCTCCGCAAACTCATTGCATATCAGGGCGGTGTTGCTTAGGCTAAGTTAACGTGCTGCCACACGTAGGACTGCAAAAATATTCAGTCCCACCCAGTCGCACTATTCTGACACCGGGCCAGGCAGTCCTAGCTCTGTTCCCTACAGTGCCAGGCGTCTGGCAGGGCAACTACTAGATTGCCAATTTTTAGGTCTTAGTTATGATTCAGCTGGGGCTCGAAACTATCGACCTCCCTCCTCGGAACCGGACGCCTCAACCACTAGACCACTGAGGCAGCAAATAAAAGTCGTGCTCATAAAACCCGCTGTTAAATCTTGTTGTTTAACTGTTGGCTTAACTTTCGGCTGACATGAATACATCTGGAGCATCACTGACGCTTCAATTTGTTTGCCATCAGTTAGAAGTTCGTTGTTAGCCAAAGACGATCTGGCTATACATGGAATGCATGAGAGGAGTTTACGAGTCATTTCTAAAAGGTTTTGGACAAGCATATATATTGTCATCGACATTGGCAGCTGTGCGATTTTTTGGGGGGGAGGGGGGCATTTTATCCTAGAGCGTGATGGCCAAACATAGAGACAAGAGACAACCATGCACTTCCGGACTTGCTGGGAAAGGTGGGGGCGAAAAGGTGCCTAGGGGGAGGGCGGAGGAAAGAGATGAGAGAAAAGACAAAGCTGACAGGCTGGAAGGAGTTACTTTTCACAGTTTGTTCGTTCCGTCGTTTGTGTTCTAACAAAAGAAGAGAACCCTGCCTCACATTTTATATAAATGTTAAGCGATGTTTATTCATGCTCATTCATGCTCATCGATGCTCATTCATGCTTATGACAGGTCAAATGAAGGACACGTATCATTTAATTTTACACGAGGATAAAAGCATACAAGAAATAATTGTAAGCAGAGGGACATATGATGTGGTCTCATAAATCCATCCACTCATATGAGCAGAAAAAAGGGGTTTCGTTAAAATTCTGATAGAGGCCAAAAAGTCAAATTGGTAATTATTGGGATTTTCAGATTCAGACTTGGAAAAAAACCCCAAAAGAGCAACACATCTTAACAGGCATTAGTCTAACACAGTATAAAGTATACGTTCAAGGTACAACTTACTTATACAAAACGAAAATAAATTGTTATTACATTAATCAATTATTATTGTAAAACGCTGATTATCAATATCTATTTAGTTACACGCGACATTATGTAACAACTTTGAAAATCTGTCACCCAGCGGCACTCTTTCACAACTTAGAATGCCGATCAGCTAAAGATTTGTGTGAACAATATTAAATAAAACTGTTGAACAAAAGTATGCTTGCACAAAGACAAAAGACTATTTCAAGCACGTAACAGTATACCTACAAGTCTTGTGAATTAAACGACAAGCATTCTGGGACCGACGGAAGTAGGGTATCAAGGGTTAGAGAAGACGATGGATTTTGATTGACACGATCTGCGTCGTCGATGTTTTGACAATATCATCATCGTAATCATCATGATCATCATCTGTCCCAGGAGCCTCACAGACCGTTGAGGCACCACAGAGGACCTGGCAATCATCTTTCTCCATTTCTCTCTATCCTCTGACAGTCGCTGGGTGTCTGGAAGCCATGGGTCGATCCACTCTTAGATGTTTTCTCATCGCTTTTTCCGTCTGCCCCTTCTTTCTCCTCCCTGTGCTGTATCTCGTAGTATGGATTTTGCTAGTCCTGACGACCTCGAGATGTGTCCGCACCATTATTTGCTCTTTCTCACAGTGGTCATCAAGTCTTCATATGGACCAATGGCTTGTTGAATCCTCTTTTGTATTGCATCATTGGTGATGTGATCTTTGTACGAGACATGGGGAACCTTTCTGAAATATCTGAGCTCCATGGATTGAATCCTTCTCGGCTGTCAGGGTCCATGTCCAACACGCATAAAGATGGGACAAGACTAGGGAGCGCATAAGTCTGATCCTGGAACTGAGGCTGATGTGGCCGTTCCAGATGGCATATCAGAAGCATATAGCAACTAATAAAGTGTTTTGTAAAACGTCCACTGAGATTTCTGAAGATAAAAAGCAAGAAAAACATAATGCTTGTAAAAAAAGACCAGAAGCAATACTAGCAACGAATACAGTCAGATAAACTGTCTGAAAAAAGAGAAAATACGCAATTTTACAAAGTTCACGTGGCCTTTCCTTCTCGGGGTCTCTCCGTCCTTTCTGTGGGAACCGAATACAGGAATTGTTGTACCTCATACACTGTGTGAAGAATGTCGCTTCCATGTAATACATTATCATCAGGCACGTTTGTAAAGGATTCGTGCTCGATACAAGCGAAAAATGGGCAAAACTGACATATTTAAGTAGTTTGCTTACAATCGATCTGTTCAGAAAACTATTTAACAAGATGCGGATCACAGAATAGTAATGTTGAAGAAAAGTATATACTAAGGAAGGTAACTCCTTTCAAAGACGTGTTCTCACAGGAAAACAGATAATCGATTAATATTAATGAGCTTTAACAAGTAAAACAGTAAAAGTGACTCAACGATTCATTTACATCCACACAAAGACGCTAGTCTGACCATGTTGAAAATGAACAACTATATTTACAATTATACAAATACCTCACATTCAGTATTTATTTTAACTTAAATATTCCAGCACAACCCGTGGATTGTTATTCAAAGAAAATGACTTAAGGGGAGCATCTCAACGGTAGATTCTCTGTTAATCTGATCAAATCGCAAACAGTGTGATTCGACCGGCGTGGAACATCTTCGTTTTAAGTAAGTCCCGTTTGTAATTTTCAGGGTTGCAGAACGGTGTCTATAACTTGACATGAACACATTCAAGTCATGGTCAGCTTGTCCACTGTACTGGTATGCGTCCTTTTATCAAGACTAAACATTGGACAGGGAGGCTGGCGACTTTTTCTGCCACGGTCTTCAACGTTGGAGTCTAAAGTTCTTTCAGCGTCGTGTCTGAGAGGAGAGTCTGTCAGAACCATCGAGCCGAGCGTCGGCGAGACTTTGGGCCTCCAAGCCTGTTGCCCGTGCCGCAGCTCGATGAAATCGTCCGCCAGTTCCGGCGAGCATCCTCCTCCCGCTCTGGTCGTGTGTTTTCGGAACGCCACCCCTCGCCACAGCCGGCCTCGACCCAGTTCCTGGGCTTGACCCCTGCCCCTGCACGACTGGGCGCGCTTCCTCTTGCCAAGGCGGGCCGCAGCGAGGAGGCGGTCTAGTCAACACATGGACTGCGAGTGGACGATGGACGTGTTGGTGGAGCTGGCCCGCCGCACGGTGCTGTTGAAGTTGTGCATGGTGGACGACGGCTCCAGGCTCGTGTAACGCACGCGCTTGAAGCAGCAGAAGAGGTACCGGTTGTAGTACTTGCGGAACTGCGAGCTGAGCAGGTACAGGGCGAACGGGTTGACGCAGGAATTGATGTAGGTCAAGCAGTAGCCCAGGATCTTGAAGACGTTCCAGAAGTCGTTGTACAGCGAGTCGTCGAAGTAGTACCACAGCAGGTAGATGTGCCGCGGCAGCCAGCAGACGATGAAGATGAGGACGAAGCTGAGCACGACGCGGGCCACCTTCTTGCGGGCTGCGATCTGCCGCTGCTGGTTCAGCCCCCCGCCCTTGCCCTCGCACGGGATCTGCTTGCCGCTGCGGATCAGAATCTGCGCCATGAGGAGGTAGAAGCAGGCGATGATGCAGACCGGAAGCGCGAAGAAGATGAAGAAGCGCAAGAGGTGGTAGATCTTGGGGATGGTCTTGTCCGTCGAGGTGATGTCGTACTCTTTGGGGAAGTTGAAGCAGAACTTCTTGCGGGAGGTTTCGACCACTTCCACCACCTCGGTGCTGAGGAAGATGTCGGGGAGGGCCAGGATGAAGGACAGGACCCAGATGCCAGCAGAGACGGCCAGCGTGGTTGCCTGGGTCTTGCCTGTGTGCTTGCTCATGGGGTCGACGATGGCCAGATAGCGGTCGACGCTGAGCGCCGTCAGCGTGAAGACTGTGACGCCCAGCGACAGCGTCTGCATAAAGAAGTTGAACTTGCACGCTGCCTCGCCGTACGGCCACGACACGAAGGTGAAGATGGTGGAGGTCAAGGGAACGGAGATGAGCACGAGGAGGAAGTCTCCCAAGGACAAGCTGACGATGAGGATGTTGGGGACGTTGCGCATGACCTTGTTGACGGCCACCGTGAAGATCAGAGTGCCGTTGCCGATCAGCCCCACGATGAAGATGACGCAGAACAGCACGGGCACCACGACCGACTCCAGGCGGGGCTCGATCTCCCACGCGAAGAAGTTGGTGTAGTTGATGGAGGCGTTAGCCAGGTCCTCCGCGGGGCTGTCGCTGTGGTTCAGCAACGCCGGATAGGAAGAAGCGTTGCTGTGCGTATTGGTGTTCATGTCCGATGACACTTCGGGTTCCGCTGCCGTGGTTAGTTCGTGTAAGTTAGCTGCCGTCATCACCAGCTGCAACCGGTAAGGGAAAAACCCACTGCCAAAATTAGTGGTATACCACAAAAAACAGCAGCAATAGGCTTTAAGAGAACGTCAACATATTGAGAGAAATGGATATGCAGCACTCTCTACGAATGACAACATTGGTTAAAAACAGCCAATACACGATCGTTTACATTCGTTGCACCAAGCTTCGGATATAAACATGCTTTGGCTATATCTTTGGTTTATCCTGCATTAGAAGTGTGTGCTTTATATGAAAATACGACTAGATATTTTTAAGTGTGCATCAAATTTTAGTGTCCTTATTGGAATTCATCACGACCTAAATCATGTTCATTGTCGCTTAATGGTTCATCATCCCAAAATAAATGATCTTTTCTGTCAGTATTTCTATCCTATTTCTATCATTATCATTATACAGACAGTACTTGCTGTCGACATGAATCGAAAACCTTGCAGCTACAGTCTTTATCTACTTTTCTGTAGAAACTCTTTACATCATGCCTTCAGAAAAAAACGGATAAAATAGGTCGCGTGCTTAAATTGTTGTTTACTCAAATCGTTTTTGCTTTCATTTATATCTGTTACACAATCGGCGTTTTTGATTTAACTCAGTGGTCGAGTTACATAAGGTATGATCTGTTCTCTTCAGTCCAGCAACATTTTTTCACAAATCCAATTGCATTATTGAAACGTCTTACAACAATCTTAAAGTGCTGTCCTGTTGATTTTTGTTTTATTTTGTACGTTCTTCGTCCTTTTCCCTCCTCCTGCTCTCAGATCTTCCATTATATGTTTCTTCGTACATTTATTAAAAGGGAGCAGAGGGAGGGTGGATCATCTGCTTCCAACAGACATCTGTCAAATCTAAACCTGGGCAACGGAATACATCCACTCACATTTAACCAATCACGTTACAAGCTAACAGCAAACGATAATGTCTTTCAAATTTTCCCTACAGCAATCCCGCAATCTTCGACCTTGTTATTACCTTACTGCGACATTTCTGTGACATTTGGGGAGATACTCAAGACAAAATCTTTTAAATAGCTCACTAGGTCGCTTACATTTTAAAATAAATTCTTCTGTGGTTTAGAGTTTACTAATGTCGAACCATTCTTCCACAAACTCTCACCGGAAGAAGCTTGCGGAAGGTGCGGGGCTACAATATGGGAATGTGGCGCTTGCGGGGAACAGGGTTATAGTAAAGAGAATGAAATATCACATCGTGAAATTAGATCATTATGGCAGGTTATCCGCTCTTACATTCTTTCGCATGTTCTGTGATGATGTATTTCTTCTCTCTTTTTTAAACTTTATAAATATAAAGAGACATACGACAAACAGTAAACTTTGATAAGGAACGAGATCAACATATTTAAAATCTCGTGCTGACTTTGAATCTTCCACTCAGGTTTGAGCTGAATGGGTGCTTTTATCTCCTTTCTAGACCTGACAGTGCAGGTAAAATCCACAGGATGAACCTGCCCTACGACCGCTGCTCTGTCCAGAAGTACAGACACAAACGGCAAGGAAACCCAGTCCAGCAGCTGAAAATCTATTGCTAGTTTCGCACGCCAGGAGAATGTATGAGTCCACAACTTGCCAGAAACTTGCAAAAACTGTCGCTAATCTTGCGCTGCCTTTACGAAGAACGATTGGGAAATAAAAGGAAAATCGGTAGAACATTTTATTAGGGCAAGGCAAGTTGAATCTTGACAAAGCTGTGGACTCTGCAACACGAAGGGGCTGGAAACGTGGACGATTATTATCAGAAGGCAAAGGATTTATCTGAAGAGAAGCTGGGGAAGGTTTTGGCAAAGAGAAGAAAGGCTGAGTGCCAAAGAGGAGGGAGAGAAAATGCCCCCCACCCCCCGTCCGATGCTCTAAACGAATACTTAGGCCAGCCTTGCCAGAGCTTCTGTCGAGCTACATCGATAGTGTACTGCATTATGTGTTCGCCTTAAGAGCCAATCAAAGAAAACAGCGTTTCCTTCATTTAGAAAGCTCTGCGGGTCTACCTAAAGACGCCTTTAGAAAGTAATGTAGTTCACAGTCTATGAGGAGTGTTTTATAATCTGTTCTGATCAACCAATCGTTATGCAAAGCTTCAACGGTGGTTCTGCGCCCCTCAGCCCATTCACTTTGAGTGGATAGGCTTGATAGACGAGCTGAGACGTTCGATAAGGAAATCAATGAGAAACGCAGAGGCCAAAGACACTGTCGATAGGAAGTTCACTGCAAGCGCACGGGTTCGTGCAGAAGGAAGTTGACGACACTGAAATAACCGCCGAATTCATTGTTTTACGGTCGAAACTCTGCTGTCCAAATTACCGTCTCCTTCACCTTGCAAATCCGACAAGGAAAGACTTGAATTTGTACGCAATGACGGCGCGTGTTTTTTTGCGAGCTGTTCCCTGGAAATAGTGGATCCGACGGTAACTAGGTGTATAGAGACAAACTCCTACAGAGGGTATGCATCCAATGGAGACTGTATATAGCATTTTAATTGGTACTTGTCCCCGCGCGCAATTTTTAAGACATAGAGACACAAACATTTTATAATTTTGCTGAGCAAAGGAGTAGATATCAACTGAAACGACACAAATCCGGGCAAAGGTGCAGCAATAACAGCAAAACAAAACAAAAATAGTTTAGAGAAGTCCAGTCTCAAGTCCGTCCTGTTTGACAGTGTTCACTGAAATGGTGCATGCTTTTGTTATCTAGTATTTGTAGCCTGGATACCTGCAGATTAAACATTAATAAATAATGAAAGAAGAGAATGAGAAAACCACCCCATTTCATCTAGCTGCGTCATCCAGGTCTACGGGAGAGCTAAAATCCAATGTGTACGCAGAATGATGTTTAATAATGTTTAGCACCTTAGCTTACTTGACGCCTCGAATAAAGTTTTCGGGATTAACCGATGTTCGGAACCATGAACACACAACTTGTGTTTTGAAGTAACAGACATAAAAACAAGAAATCTCGCTGATAAGGCTTCTCAGGAATGAATAACTAGGTAAGTGATTTATGTTTAAAATATATATTGACAAAGAGAGAGAGGAGAGAGAGAAAGAAGAAAAGAGAAAGAACACATACATCGGAGTAAGAAGTAAAAGCCCTCTCTTTTCTCAAAGCGTGTCATTTCATCTACCATATCATTCATCAAATCAAACTCCTACCTGTATACAGGTGCCATGTAGCACATGCATACAAAAGAAACAACAGCAACGAAACCTAAAAGGAAACATTTTATAAATGTCATCCCCTCTTTCCCACCAAAATAACGCGCAGGCTCGGACCAAGAAAACTCGTTGCTTTTAAATGAATCATTGACGTGCCCAGAAGATGTTGTCTGATGCTGTTTCGACTTTGACGGGCACCTCACCAGGATATACTGACTACGTAATGAGACTGACTGCAAGAAGTGGAGTTCACCGTTGTAGAAAAACCAGAACCTCAGCTGTGTCACAAAAGTGTCACGAGGCCATGCGTCACTCCTGATCTTCTCCTTTCGGTCCATGCATGCTAACACAACCAGGATTTCGATGCGTGAGATTTCATATCTGATTTTCGGTTCTCGAAAATAAACCTGTTCCATTCACCTTGAGTATTTTACGTGCACTTGTTATTCGTACTTTACGCTCACTTTTAATTTTCGGTTAACTACCGGTCAGCGACCTTTGCTGGGAACGATGACTTGTCACGTGATCCCGATCGGACTAGGCTTAACCACCGGCCATAAACACAGCTCGTTTACGATAAGCTTTCCTAGACTTTAAGGAGCCTTTATGTTCTAACTTGCCTGTAACTGCCTCGAAGCTAGACGGGAACATCTCTAAACGCTTGCACGCCAAGAAGCCTCTTTCATGCGCATGTCGCACGTGCACACTAAGTTACCCTCATGTTTATCACGCGCGCTTGCTAGACAAGAGTATAGAGTGTAGGCTCGTGTGGCACTTAAGCGCGTCTCTCAGAAAATCATGGCGCATGAAGCAAGAATTCCCCGATTACGCGCGCACCCACTACTAAATTTATCCGTTTTTCTTCCCTTTCTGCATGAAATTTCATACGTTGCGCACTGTTTCTAGTGATACGCATATTTTGCGATTTTCAAATGACATACGTGCATTTCTTCGCTGTGCATATTTCACCAGGTATGTTTAATTAAGGAGCATTCAGCTTCCCTGCTAGAATTTATTCTGGCATAGGCATGATCAAAGTGTGATAAACATACGTTTTCCTCTGTTATGAAATACTGACATTTACCTATCGACTATTATTGCGAGTTTTCGGCATTTAACTTTGACAAACTTTGTCTAACCTTGACATTTGGCATTTGCCTTTAATTACCTTGACTTTCTTCTTTGAGTGCTCGCGTGCCCGTTCTCAAACGTTTAAAAAATATTGGAAAGCAGTGTGATAACGTGATATGTAGACATGATAGGTTTTCTGCAAGCTCTCGGGAGGATTTGTTTATATTTCATGACAAAATCCCCCAGGTACCTCCCCGACTGCTATCCGCTAGACTGGGGATTTCCCGAGTGGAGGAACAGTAGCGATGACTTGCTGAACTGTCGCGGGAAAGTTAAGATATGATTGTGACTAAGGAGTTACTTCCCTGTTCAAGCATAAAGCCATAGTCTTTTGGATGACACTGCTGTCTGGTTTTCCCCTTAGTAAGTCGAGCAGCTAGGTTTACACACCGGGGTAAGAAAATTTGTTTTTGAGATAGATAAATATAATAAAACTCCATTATATTAGAGAGAGCGAGAATTGTAATTCAAATTCCAAAACAAAACTCGTTTCTTATGCGACGCGAAAAAACAGGAAAATGGTTTTTCTGAATCTTTATCTTCTGGCTTTATTAGTGAAGCTGTTTAGACTCCCCGAAATCTCACAGGGAAACTCAGAAACACAGCCGATCAACGGTTACGTCACGACTGCAAAGCCTCTCCCAAACAGATTCGTGCATTACCGTGCGTTGACAGCTTACGCTCCTGCAAGCACGACCGCTCGAGCACACGGCAGCATCACAAAACCAAACCAAAAAAAAAATCAGTGCTAATAACGATTGCAGCGCAGTATCTTTTGAGCGGCTCAAGCTTCAGATGCTTTTCTTAGGATTTTATGAGCATCGTTCATTGATTGCAACATGTTCTCAGAATTCTTTGACTGAATTTTTTCCTAACGGAAATGCAAGGGGAGAATCGTAAAGCCCGGATTTTACGCCTATTGGGACATATTTTCTGCTCTAGTAACAAGATCTGTGGTCAGTTCTCTGGCTGATTCCCTTTGAACATCGTTAATTAGATGATCTCGGCCAATCAGATGCAGTTGACGCTTTATTAAGGCGGCGCCTAGCAACCGAATAACTACCTAGGTTATCGTGGCCCTCATCAGGGTGTAATCACCAAGGACAGGTCAGAGGGCGAAGACACAGCCACTTTGAGAATCCTTTTCTGCTGAGGAAACTAAATTTTGCTGGTCGTTAAGACAAAAGTAAAGGGAGTGCATGCCAGAACTACCAGGCCATATGTTTGAAGAACCTGGTACACATTTAAGTCCAGACGATCAACCCATGAGTCGACGAATACCCGATAGATTGAAAGATAATTGATTGACTGGTTGATTTATTATTGATTGATTGGTTCGTTGGCTGTTAAAGTTATACTAACATCCAGTTACGCCTCTGTGACAAAATCAACATTACAAGGAGAAAACTATTTTTCTGTGGTTGGTGACCTGACCTACTAGCAAGGTCACTTCATCAAAGGGTTTATCCCAGTTTGTCTCTGGACAGGCTTTTCCTCAGGTCATCTAACAGCTAATAGCCAACGGTTCATCGATTCCAGTTACTGGAAACTTTATCTGCATCCATTGTTTTCCTGGCTGAGATCTATAGTTCATAGTAAATTTACAAGGAGTCATCAGAACATGTTTTGCAAACTAACTTTGGTCCAGCTACTGTTGTTTGTTAATATTGTTTGTCTGACGAACTTGGACAATATGACAATCACGCCAAGAGCAGGACCTGCATTTTATTTTAATACCCTTTCCCCTGTACCCCGAAAAAAACCCAGTGCAGAACAGTACAGTATAGAACGACGCTATTTGTCGAAGGGGATGAACGGAGATGGAGAGATAATGATTTGCACCGAGTTGCTCATCTCCGGTGACATTGACACGTTAAGGGGCGATCACCCAAGCGTGTCGTCGATAGTATCAATCCCTGTTATTATTAATATTCGTGTCTTATATACCTCGCCTGTCAAAGTGCCGCTCCTCTCGTTATAATCTCTCTACCCTTCGGGTACAGGTAAGTGCTCATGCGAGGAAAAAACATGCCTGCGCACGCTGGCACGACCGCATGGACACAACAATGCACGCACTGTTATGCTTATGTCTTCTCAATGACGCATGAGTGGGTGCAAATGCTTACAGACTTGTGTGCACGCGTATCTCCCGGGCGTTCGTCGGCTGCAGGTACTCTAAAGTTTATAGCAGCTAGCTCGGGGTATAAAATCATCCGTGAAATATCCTGGCATTTACCTCCGCGTGGTGCATTGCCCATGTGATGTTACGGGCAACTGTTGGCGCGCCTTATCAATGTTTATGTACTTCACATCCCACCATTTTTTCCTCGCTGAGCTAAGAGATCTCACAATAACACGAGAATATTGTGCTGTATTTCTTTCGGGTGTCAATTAGTTCACAGACATAAGAAGGACTTGTTGGGAGTTTAGGCGATATGCTTGCCTATGTACGGCTGTTCTTAATTTTGTTGTGAGCGAACGTTGTACGTACAAATTTAATGTGAAACAACCCAGATATATCATCCTCGAATTTAGTAAGATATAGCATTTCTCTTTCATAAATGTAAACAAGTGAACAACCATCCATTGTTTTTGGAGTTAAGAACTTGAGAAGTATCATTGCCAGGTTTTTTGTTTCGATTCACGCACTATTTTTAAACTGAATCTGCGATCATTTTCCTTGCGTAGATTCTCAGATCTTCAGCCCCATGGGTCGTGCGCCGCTTAGCGGTATAATTAAGTCTATCATCTCTATAAATCTTAATGGGCTGATTAAGCACCCGTAAAAGTTTCGGTCTGGGAATGGGTCCTGGTTGCAGAAACTCAGCGCGCAGTTGTCTTTCATACTGACTCACGCGTAGATTGCTGGAGGCACAGTGTCTGTGGGTGGCTTTTCTTCAGAAACGAGATGTTTGTTACCCACCTGTTGAACGAAACGAACAACACGCTTGCGCTAGGGAATAAACATAGTCTATGGGGGAAAACCGACTGTGTATGACCATAGCATTGGCTAATAGGTACACGGAAGTCTGCAGCAAAATTAGTAGAAAAACTTTAGGCACCAAAAATCTGGTAATATCGAAATAGTAATGCCTAAAAAGAACAAAATTGAAAGGATAAAGAGAGAAAGACGAAGAAAACAATGTAAATAATAATTTTAATATCTAAATTCAGTACTCTCTGCGAATGGTCCTACGAATGGTATTTATTCTAATTTTTAACATGTTTTTTCCCTCTTCCGTAAAATTCTTTCATGCGGCTCATTAAATCTGTGTTGTCTATTTCGTGTGACATTGCTGCGTTTGCCCCAATCGGTTTAAATTATTTTTTCCTTCTCTGAGAAGAAAAAACCGCATCTCTTATTGATGTGGTCAAAAGCAACAGGTCAAGACAGGCCAAAGACGAAGTGTTGATAGAACGGTAAAATATTGCAAATGAGAGGATGTAAAACAGAATGCTTACTACAGAGGATGAGGTGCAGTGAATGCGTCTCATATTGCTGTGGGCTTTACTGTCATGGGACGTTTTTGTCCGAGACTACCGGCTGTGGTCTCGCTAACACGGTAAAAAGGAACAAGTACAGTACAATTCACAAAACAAAATCTCAACATACCAACAGCGTCCGGCTTCTTGTCAAAAGTTCTCGCAGTCCGACCAGGCGATTCATGCTAAAGGTCCCCTTTGTCCATATTGTAGCACACTTCCCCTAGTCGGACAAACAGCTGTGGGCTATACCATCCACGCAGTCACAGTCCCAGGCGTGTCCGTGTTTCCTGGACCCCGCTCGAAGAATAGATGAAGAAGATTCGGTCCCAGAGGTTACCCACCTGTTGCAAGGCTCTCAAAGTACCAGTCTGTGTTCATTCCCGAGTGATGGTTACGGCAAAGATGAATACACACTGCAAGACAATCTTGCGGATAGTTTCAATCAACACAATTTTTTTCCTTGCTCTCAAGCCCCACTGAAGTATCCCAGTGACCGCTCGCCGTGTGCGATTGTTGAAGTAGATGTCTCCGACTGGCTAGCGGGGGTCGCTGGATAGTGGCTGACAGCTGATGGCCCAGACAGGTGTGCACAAAGACGTGGCCGCTGATCCCGCGTGATGAGTTGCTGCAACTTTATAACGCGCAAACGCACACACGCACACCGGCCGGCGACTAGCGGACGCCCAACCCACGCGCCTGCAGCACGAGGCGATTACCACCAGTCTGATCGCATGCGTGCAAACTGCAAGAGCACGCACGCGCACAAGGCCCCTCCCGCCGCCACACGCTGGCGCGTGCAGATACAGCGCGCGCAGAGAGGAGGCTGGATGGGGGAGGGGGAGAAGAGGAGGAGAGACAGAGATGGGATGGATGAGGACTGGAGTAGGGGGACAGAGACAGGAGGGATGGGGAGAGGAGAGACAAGGAGAAAACGAGAAGAGATGAAGGAAAGGAGAGGAGGTGAAATAGCAAGAAGGAGAGAAAAGAGATGTGCATTGAAGAAAATAAGAGCTAACCGAGCAGCGAAAAGGCTCTTAGGGAAAACCTTCGAGCAGCATTCCCCCCTCTCTCTCTCCCCTTCCTCCCACACCCCTCTCCCCGACATCTAAGGAAAATTACATTTTCTTACATTACTTATCAGATTCTCCATCTTGAATAATCCAAAGAAACTCAAAGCAGTTTACAGGGTGAACTCTATACGTTTATTATTCTGAAACACCTATTCTTTGGTCTTTAAAAAAAAACGTGTCAGGTAGTACATCAGGAAGCAAGTAAAACATCTGAACGATAAGGTATCACTCGACAGTTGCGCCAAGTCGCGACGCATTTACAGAGTTTTGTAAAGGAGAGAGTCCAGCAAGTTTTTTTAGAATGTTGATCACTAGCAAAGACTTTATTGGTGGTTTACGAGATGCTGCTGCTGCTGCTACTCCTGATGATGATGATGATGATGATGATGATGACGACGAGGGTGACAATAAAGATAATAACTATGGGTCCGTTACACTATTTTCAGTAACATTCTGCAAATTTCATAGTCCATGCCAGCTAAGCGGAAAGTGCAGGAAGTGTCAAAAGTGATTTTTTTGTAACTGTCAACAAACAAGCCAAGAGCAAACCAACGGTTAAAAAAACAAACTCCCCCAAAAAGCAACAACAAAACTGCAACAACAACAACAACAACAACAACATGAAACGATTGAACGAACCAACCAACCAACCAACCAACCAACCAACGAACCAATAAGCAATAATCGAACAAACTAAATGCTATTCTGCATACATCCACAGACCGCCCATAACTCGTTTATCGGTTTTATTATTGTTCACTTTCTTTAAGTCTCAGAAACTGTTCTATTTCGCTGTCAGAACGTATTTCATCGGCGCTGCCTTTTTTCGTTCCTAACTTTTGTCCCCATGCCCTTAGTGTTCAAACCAAAGTTATGAAGTGAGTTTTTATACCATTTCTATGGACAAGCTGTAATCCTCTCATTTGCGCGAAAAATTGTCAACGCAAAGAGAACACAGGCGTACAACTACGAACATCGGCATTTATGCGAGAAATCATCTCTTTCTTTCTTGGCATAAACGCACGTTTTTCTCACAGTAATAACTTCCATTTACAGAATTTCGGGCCTGATTGTACCGTCCTAGTGCAGACCAGCGGACACTGAAGTGAATGGAAAAGAGGAGGCATCTTTCGAGCGAGGACTCCAGTCTAACGACAGAAGAAATGGCCTGAAAATATCGGCTGCAATGCTTTGCCTGAGACATGAACCAGCTCGATTTGCCACTCACTCCCATGTGCACGCAAACCTAGGCACGCAAACAGGCTCACACATGAACACGTATTGATAAACGCATGCAGAATCACTTATCCAAGAACGGTTGGTTGGTTGGTTGGTTGGTCGGTTGGTTGGTTGGTTGGTTGGTTGGTTGGTTGGTTGGTTGGTTGGTTGGTTGGTTGGTTGGTTGGTTGGTTGGTTGGTTGGTTGGTTGGTTGGTTGGTTGGTTGGTTGTCAAGAGAAGGCGGAGGGTAGTGTGGAAGGCGGTACAGAGACACTGACAGACAGTCACAAAGACACGAACCAACACCATCGCAAGACTAGGTAACCCAGACACAAGGCCATGGAAAGACCCTCCATCAGTCAGACAATGACAAGAAAGAAACAGAGACAGTCGTTGACATGGAGACGGAGACAAGAATAAAACTGATCAAACGAGCAAAGGTGGGGTAAAACGGTTTATGGAGGGAGGGGGCTTTTTCAAGACCATATTCCCCGACAAAACGCACAATTAAAAAAGAGACTAGTGCCTCCATCCAATGCTGTTCATGTAATCACCTAAAAGCTGGGAATTGCAAGAAACTAATAATAACCAGTCTCTGTATTTTATTCTGTCAAGAGATATAATAATAAACGTTTGTGTTTAAAACCAGCATTAAAATATATTACATTTAAAACCGACTAAGGATTTTTAAAATTCTACCAGCTGAAATACTTTTGTCCTACAAATGATGAAATGCTAGCTGCAGTTTGCGTTTTATTAAAACTGTAACCACGTAAATCCATCTGAGATTTATAAATAACACCGATACTTTCATCAAACTGAAATATAACTATAGCTCTATGGCTTGTTTTGTTATTTCTAATTCTCTGACGGCTCTGTCATTTTCTGTATTGGACTGCATCAAATTTTAGAACATAATTTATTTCACGCACCTTGGCGAGGCTGATTTTAGGGATCACGACTTTGTGACTACACAACCTGTGAATTTTGGTTATAAGTCACTATAGCCAACAGTATTTTAGAAAAGTACGTCGAATTTGTAGACGAAGTTTGTAAGTTGTAAGTTTGTAAAAAAAATGGTTGTAATACCCTATCTGTCATGCATGTATGTGGTTAGGAACAGGGGCCTGCAAAAGCGCAGAACGATGTTTTGAGATCTCCTGCCATCATCTGCGTCTCGCGAGCAAAGTTTTCAAACGAGGCGCCGTCTGTTTCACGGTCGGGTTACCATATCGAAGACACTGTGTATTTAGACAAAGCGGCTGCTGGTGTATTCTGCAGACCCCGCCATGTCGCGTTGTTTATCAGGTTTTGCCAGCTGCCGTCCGGTGCCGCTTCATAATCAGTGCAGTCGTGATCTCCCGGCTGGCCTTGCGCCTGGCTTCTGCAGCGGTACGCTCTAAACAATGCTGTCCGTCAAAAAGTGGGAGGATTAAATAAATAGGGTATTTTTACCTTTATCTTGATAGCACAAATGTCAGCTGTCAAAGGGGAATATTTCAACTGAAAAATGAAGAGCAGCAGATGTTTCAGAGTTGCAGGAACTGTGTTATATACTTCGTCCGAACACGTGCGTCTACAAAATGAGGAAACTGACATAGGTATATGAATTATTTTGCGCAAATGCCGAAATTCCAACTATCAGATGAGCTGGGTGGGGGATGAATTTATCTTAAGGCAACCCGCCAGAGACAACGTCTGGAGTACAGACCGCATACTTTTGAACACAGCAGTGGCAAGGACAGCTGCTAAACCGGTACTATCCTGGTAAGTCCTACTCGAGAACTTTTTTTAATCACAAAGATTTCATTTGATCTCGGTCGTCTTTATCGCATAACTTTCTCTTCAACGAGTCTATGGTGAACTATCTGTGCGCTGAAGATGTGGTTCGGTTAGGATGTCGAGAAATCTGTTTGCTTGATGGCACAGCAAGCACTTGTTTTTTACCTCTGTTTCATGATTCAGACTTATCTGACAGGTTTGGTTCCGGCTTAAGCTGCAGGTCTAGCCAGCCTTGTGTGGTGTGGCCGCGGCACCTGGACAGAGAAGGGGGTGGAGACCCAGAGTGGCCAGACACCCCAAAAATGGCGGCTGCGTGGACCGCTGTCTGTCGTCGAGAACAGCGGAAACAGCCAACGCCCTCCTGACGCAGCCCGCTACACTTTTCCACTCTCCTGGTTGTAACAAAATATAGTTCCGGGACTTCGCAGCGCCACCGTGTACACAAGAACCGCTTTCCGCATAATCCTTTCCTAATTCCTTTGGGTGTGAGGGAACATGAGAGAGACAGAGGTGGGGGGTGGGCGGGGGGTAAGAACCAGATCGAGGGAGAGACTGACCAGTTTATTTCAGGGGGACTGCGCCCATTAGGGAATGGGACCAGACATAACAGCACAAAGTTATACTACACAGGAACAAATACCAATCACTGATAAGACATAGTGTCTGTATATATACATAAGACTGTGTGGGTATTTACATTACATTATTAGCGATAAGGGAGCGTGAGTGAGTGAGTGAAAGAGTGAGTAAACGAATGAGTGGGTGAACGAGTGAGCGAGTGAGTGGGTGGGTGAGGGAGTGAGTGAGTGAGAGTAAATGATGAACGAGTGAGTGACTGTGTGAGCGAACGACTGAACGAATAAATGAGTGAACGACTGAACAAATTAGTGAGTGAAGAATGTGTGAACGAAGGAGTGATTACCTGAACTAATGAGTGAAAGAGTAAGTGAACGCGCGAGTGAGCGAGGGAGTAAATAATCTTATCAATTACCTATTCCTTTACACACGCACTACGTTGGTCTACCCTGTGCGATCGCATGGCTTAACATTTTTTTAAAAAACTGTTCCCTGGTCACGAGGTTCTTGTACCCTACCTGCCGCTTACTTCATCTCCCACTCCGGCTTCTCGTCTTTCCTTCTGGATGTCCGTTTATTATTTCTTCCTACTTCACGACTGCTGTTACTCCTAAGGCGGTCGTACAATGAAAGTAGCTGATGCGCGTGCAGGATCATTCGAGTTTATGAACTTGTCAGGGGGCTTTCTGCAGATACCGCGTGCAGGGCAGACTACATCTGTTTGCTTACAAGTTCAAGCGCCTGCCCGGTCCTGCAGGAGCGAGAGGATGAGAACGATTACATTTTGATTGGATCGCTCGAGTGGAGCACAAGATGTGGACAAATACTCCGTCGTTAAAAACTCTCCGCGTGGGGAGTGCGTAAAACATCAGTAGGACATACGCATGACGCACTGAGAACATGAGACATACTTTGATTTTAGACATTCAGAAGAATGACAAAGATGGTGTAAACCTGAAAATTGAATGCGATCTTCTGCGAGGGAAAGCAGTAATGACGACTGAAAGAGGCCAAGCTAAAGATTTATAGTTTTGGGGTCATGAACTGTATGAGGTATTTTAAATCGTGTTTACGGAAGCTGCGCAGAAATCGAGATAGCAGGGGGGCTTCTGCTGAAGAAATAATTAGATCGCAATGGTCAGTACAATAGAGTACATAGCACTCTAGGGCATCACAGTTTAGGTAAATGTACTGTTAGCTGTGGGTGCGAATCTGTGAGTAAACATTCATAGCCCATCAAAATCACTGGACGACAGTCTGAGCAAAAGAATTACAATCACGTTTCGTTTGTGTTTTGTTTTGTTTACTTTTAACGCGAAAGGTGCGTTGGGCTGAATGAGATGATTTTATACACAGCAACTTGAATAACCGTTTGTGTATATGCATTTTTGCATCGTTTGTCCCATTTTTCTTGGTTGTTATTTTGAATAGAATCATTAAGGAACTTTGGACCTTAGTCACACATTTATGAGCTCGTTCGCAAGCACCCCCTCCCTTGCTACAAGTTGCAGCAAAGCGAAAACACATCCAGCTCTAGCAACCGACGCTGTGTTGGGGGCGAGTTGGAGATAGACTAGCAAATCTGCAGACTCTGGCCAAACCCTTCTGGACTTGATCAGACATAAGCTAGCCTCAACAGGTGGTCTTGGGAAAATGTAATTAGACTGAGGGCGAGATGGCGGGACGCGGAAACGGGCGTGATCATTGCGGCAGCTGGAGCAGCAGATGGTCTCCCTTTCCAGAGACTTCGATGATCTCCCTTGCCCGGGACACCGACAGTACGGCAAATGCTGCAGTGACTTCATCGGACGCTGACATGAAGACAAGGTCGGAAAATAATGCCGAGCCTCGCGTTGGGAAATAGAAAGTACGGACGAGAAGTTTTTCCAGCAAGACCGTATCTTTTTTGGCCGAATGCACTCATCTCCGGCCGTCAGGACGTTGCGCGTCAGCTGTTTACTACTTTTCTAACGACCTGGTGAGCAGACTAACCTTACACGAGAAGAGAATTCTACAGGCAGACCATATTGTTAAAAAGGGTGCCTTCATGCTACACTGTGCTAAATTACAGCGTTAAATCCATGCATGGAGTTTCAGCTCTGCACACCAATGTGTTTAATTTAAAATAAAAATGATATGAACAAAGCTGATCGATATTTGTTTACCTGTAATATACAGTGACTAAAAACATTATGAAATTATAAAATAGTGCATATTGCAATCAGATGAGTTTGTATTTAAAAAAATCATTGCTATATATATATTTTTTTTTTTACAATAGTGAGTCTGACCGAGATAAGCGAACTTGGCGAACATGATGCACAGACATAAATGCGTAGAACACAATAGTTCGCTAATTGGCACCGTTTGGAGGGAAGCCAGGCCCCGTATGCAAGACAACCGACTAGCTGACTTATTCCTGTCATGGGGGATATTCTAGAATAAGTTTCTGGACTTTGTCATGCACGGAAACTGAGCAGCCTATTTTTCCGTCGTTGTTCAGTAATAATTAAGTTCTTGGGTCGTCCCAGGAGCGAATAGCTTACTCCAAGATAGCCAAACAGCGTTTTCAGAGACAGAAACAAAATCCCCTATCCGGGTATAAAGTTAGTACAGTTTACATGCACACGAGGCCAGGTGCATTAATCCAGCAGGGGCTGAGGGCTAAGAGAGTTAGCCCACGTCCGTCTCGATGTAAGCATGATAGATAACAAGAATAGTTTTCCCGTCAAATGCTGTGCAGCGCGGCGCAGCAGGATTGCTCCGCAGCACGACGCAGCAGGATTAGAAACGAATGTATCGCTACAGAACAGTAGACATTATAACCAATCCCATGCCCGTCGTTTGTGTTAATGTCAAGGGTGACCGTTTTGTTTTGGTTGTTTTTTTTTTACGGATTAGCTGTTGGTGACTAACCCATGGCGTGTCTGTTAAAAAAAAAGTAAAGATGAATTTAAACCTCTAAATCCCCCTTTGAAGCGCGCAAAAGATATTATATATGCACACACAAAAAGAAAACTTAATATAAACAAACATCCGCATCGCCAATTAATTGAGAAAACGAAATGATTTGCTCCATTTAAAGCGAAAAACTATACACTGTCTCCATAGCGCACGGTTAAAAAATGTGTTATGATAAAAAACGAACGCTGATTCATTTATATCTTCTCTTGACTATCCGATTTACAAATCATGCAATTTTTGACAGCTGTCTCGATGTTATCTGCTACACAGGTGACGCCATCTTTTACTGCCTGTAAGGCGCACTGCATTTACAGTAATTACCTCTGTTTCTGATATGATGCCACTGTTGTTTATACACCTCAGAAAAAGTTAAGTAACACACGTTCGACGTAGTATACTCTACTGACGAAAATGCGTCATGCTGGGTCTGTCAGATAATGGAAAGGCACCATCTCGTGCGAACAAGACACTCGTCATCGTCTTGTGGTAGCGCGCGCAGCACGAGCAACACACAAAGTGGACCACTGTCACGTGTTACCCTGTTCTGTGTCACTGCTTGACCAAACGGTGCACTTTGTAAGTGTTGTAAGTGCTATGAGCACACCTCAAGCGACACAGCTTCATAATAAGCATAGCAGTAACTTCAAACATTTATTAGGTGCCATTTGACACCGGCTCAAGTCACCCATGCTATGGGCATGCGTCAGGCACGTGCCTTAAAGAGTGCTACTGCCAGAGATGTTGTTACATGTGCATTTTTAAGTTTGCTTGATTTGTTCGTCAGTATTGTCAATATCGAGACAGATTTCATTCTTGATTGCATTCCATTTTATATCTAACAAGATGACAATCAAATCACCATGTATACGCCTGCAGGGTCATTTATTGATTGCTTTTGGTTATTCTTCAAACGTGTGTTGCTTCACTTTTTGTGAAGGATATATGTAGCACGATTTACAAGTACAGTTTCCTCGTATTCAATCGCTGCTTTTCATTCGAGACATCTCGCTTGGTGATACCTGTTCTTCACAGAAAGACTAGTGTATTTTAGCTATTGATAGTCAAAATATACGTTTGATATAAACGTCTTTAAAACAATGTGCCATTAAAATATCAAGATATCGTACTGCTTACACATGACCATAAAAGTTGCAGTAATTCTCTCTCTCTCTCTCTCTCTCGCACGCACACACTTACACATCCATTCATTCATGCAAAAAAACATGTCTTCGAGCACACGCGCGCGCATGCACACATGCACCCACACACACACGCTGCACACACACACATACACAGAGGCGAAAGAGAGTGTCTGTGTTGACAGATCCACAGAGCTGAGGCCACGGGTGTAGATCTACACAATGCCACCGACCTAGATTATTATGTCGACAGTTTAAACGATTCGAGGTTCACGTGCAACCATCAAGATGCTAATAAAATGTGACTGCTTCGTCTCGCTAATCTGATGTGTATTTATTTAGCCAGTGCAGACAAATGACATTTTTTTAAAGACTTCCGCTTCAGTGCTCCTGTCTGATAAAATGCCAACCGCGCACAACACTTCATGCAGTAATGCGTAATGTTCACGACGGTATCAGCAGACCGTGATAGTATTGCGTCACCTGACAAGGAACTTAAAGAAATCTAGTAAATCTCTCGTCTGGAAAAATAAAGTCTTTTTCTTCTTTCTCCCTTTGTCGTTCTCTCTCTCTCTCTCTCATTTTGTTTCGTTTTACTTTTTCTTTCTGTATTCCTTACTAGCCTGAATCTTTTTTTTCTGTCCATTTGCCTTACATTCTTTTATTACTTCCGAGCTGACTCGGTGGTCTAACAGACCTGATGCGGAGGTCGTTGGTTCGCGCCCCGACTTAGACCTAAGACTTTTAACAACTGACAACTTTACAGCTGCCCTGCCAGATGTTTGGAACTATAAGGAACAAGTACTAGGACTAGTTGGCTAGATGGCGAGTCTGAAATTCCCACTGACTTGGGGAAAGCATGCGCAGAGAACCTCTCACCCCCATTAGCTTATGCTTCAATTTATACACGAAAACACAAGTCGTACCTAACATCAAACCCTAACCACCATCCCCCTAAAAATATCGTCAGCTTATATGGGTATTGAACCTGCGACTTTGAACTGAAAAGTGACGTCTTTACCACTTAGCTACCGATTACCAAGGACTGGTCTCTTCATTGTAACTATAAGAAGTGACGCTGTGTAGGGTTCATGGTCTGACCTATAATTATCTGTTGTGGTTAGCAACCGGCACACGCATGCGCAGCGCACATGATACACCGAGCATGCGTGCCCAAAGTCGGTGGGAATTGGAAACTCGCGGCACGGTGTCCGTATAATGTTAAATAATAATAAATAAAATGTGGATTTTTAACGCGCGAAAACACATTTTATGCACACTTCGCGCGGACGAGGGACACAGACACTCTAGTGAAAACAACGAAACACACACAGAGGGAGAGATGAACGGAACACTGACCAACAGGTTGGGAAACAGATATTCCTTCAGTCACAGATGGGTGGAAAAGTATCATAAGAGACGATGAACAGCGAAAGTTGTATGTTAATCCAGACAGGCAATCGCGACGTCAGTCAATGTTACTGGGTGGAATTGAAGTCTGTGTTGCGAAAGTAATCCCACGTGTACCACCACATTAACTTGCCTCAAGTAAACCCATCATGAAATGCTTCTCATTTGCGACTGGACGGCAAAAACCAAACCAAACCTCTATTAATTCCGACCCATCATTCTTGTGCTTCATCCTGCTTTATCTATTGTTTGCTTGAGCTTTTTTGCTTGGTTTCCTTTTGTGTTACACTCAAAAATGATATATAGTGAGCTGCGAAGTGTATACACTGCTCACTCATCCAATTAAATGCAATATTTTAAGAAATGTTGTCTCCTGCCCAATATACAGCTTATCTAGCTTTTGGATACTTTCTTTTTATGCAGCTCTGCAGATCATCTCTACAAGAAAATTGAAAAAAGCAACATCAAATTCGGAGGAGGAACATTATTTTTAGTTGATCTTCGGTATAGAATGCTGCAGACAGTCAGAACTTTACTGCTGGGTTAAAATGTTTTCCCTTGTTGCCCGTGTTTGAACACTGACTCAAACTTTCACCACTCGCTTCTTGTCACCCTCGTTCGAGGTCCAGTTTCGATAGCCCTGTTCCCGGTTTTTGCTTCAGTTCTCGTCTGTCTACTGACTACTCTCAACAACGTGCAGGGTAGGCGGACTATATATAGTTCCTTTGTGTGTCAACCAGAAGAAAAATCTTCTAAGGAAAACAAAGGGCAAATTTGAGACATTTGCGAACACTACATTTACATAAACATTAGGCACATGATCATAAAAAGAATCTTTGAGCTTTTTATAATATCAGGCTGACTAAAAAAAAAATACTACACCAAACAAACCAAACCAAACCAAACCACACCAAATAAACCTAACAAAACCAAAACAAGCTACGAAAGTTATAATAAAATAAAATTTAGGGCCGTTTCATGTGTATAAGTTGGTAATCTGAAGGGTTACAACAATGACTGCAGTTTAACAACAGGGAGTTTGGCCACTTGTGTCGGTCAACGACCGCGCGACGCAGCAGAGTGAATAAAACACCCCGAGTATTAGGTCCACCTAACTGTGAATGAGTCCTTGAACAGGGACAGGTAAGAACTCCCTATTTCCCTCTGCCAGCGACAGGAATGTTACGTTGATCCCTTACATTTTTACTTTCAACATGTTTGCAAAGTTATGCAATTCGCTTCTGAGATATAAAAAAAGGAAAACAATCTTCTTTTGATTCTGGGAAGATGCGTTTTAGGATTAGATAATCTCTATATCTGTTCTCACAAAGATTGTGTCATGAACTCCGAAGCGAACGAGAACTAGAAGGTTTCGCCGAGAAGCCATTTTAAATAAGTTTAAATTTTTTTAACATTAGGAGGTCCTCCCCTCTCTTTACTGACAAGATTTGAAGTAGGAGCGGGCAGCAGAGTGAGTCTAAAGTGAATATTTGCACTGTATTCAGGGCTTAAAATTACTTTACCCTCTAGAAGCCTAGCGTAAGAAAGTTTGCGAAGAAAGCAATTCAAAGAAGAAGGGGAAAGAACTCAACGTTTCAAGAACGCCAACGTTGGCAAGCTGAACGTCAATGCCAATCAGTACGTACGCGATCGAATCGCTCAAACGCTTCGTTGTTGTACAGTTCTTCAAGGGTTTTCAAAAGAAAGAAAAAGGTATATCGATCTTTTCAGGCTGGTCTTTCCCTTGCAGCTGAAAGTCCATCACATAGAAACCCCGCCATGAATATTTCTGGTATTTTAAAAAAATGGGTGGGCGTGCATGTTGTGCTTCCCCGGCGTCCTAAAATATACCCCCGGACAAGGTCTCCATTTGCCTTAACAGCTGTGTCCCGACTGCACTAAGCTTGTCCTTCAAATTTCGCCACGCTCCAATCAAATAAGTGCGGCCCATGGACGGTAATGACATTCTGTTCGACTTAAAATCAACCCAGCAGATGAAACTTGAGCAAAGACCAAATCGAGTGGTAACAAAATTTGTTTGGCTCTCCGACGCGAAAACCTTTAACCATTTTCCCCCCCGTTACGTCCTTCATCTTCACTTTGCAAACGACAGCCATCGACCGCAAAGAGGCAAGCGATAAGATAGCAGATTCCAATTACGAAATGCACCTCTGCTTGTGAGCGTCTCACAGGAGAATCTCTCCTTTGGAAAAAGGCACGACCCGGTGCAAAATTATTGCAGGCAGGGCGATAAAAGAAATGCCCTTGTTGAAGAAGGTTAGCAGCATGATTAATGCGCTTTCTTCAGCTAAATGACAAGCTAATAGAACCCAAATGACAATTAGCCTAACAGAATCCCTCGCAGGTAATCATGCAGGCCACGTCCTCCTACGCCCTTCCCACCCACAGACACACACGCACACATAAGGCCCTCGCATACTTTTGCGTATAGACAGGCAGCTACGGTAAATAAATTAATCGCTTCAATAAACAAGCTCTTGATAGGCCGTGGCTTTAGTTTCCCGCGTAAGAAGTCCGTTAGAGCCCCGTTAGACTACAGTTAGAATACAGTTAGCCTTTACTGAAAGCTTTATTCAAGACTCGTGCTCTTTCGTGCCTGTGAGGTGTATTTATGCACGCCCCACGGCCTACACAATCACTAGGAACAACTGGCCGCATGATTTGGAATCAGTTTTCGAGAACACGACCTCCTTATACTTAGCGTTTGGTGTGCGTGCTCTGAAACCTGGAATGTGGCGTGGATGACGCCCCGGTCTCATTTGTGAATTGTATTTCATGCAAGTTTGACGAAATTTATGTGCGGAAACGCGAACGGAGATGACTAAAAGGGGCAATATGAAGGGGGAAAGTGCAAACAGCTCATTTGTTTTATTCAGCGTGAGCCAGGACGAGCAATTATTTCACAATCCAACTCTTGTGACTACGGTGAGTTGTTTGATGTTCGACAAAATTTACATTGCTAATATTAGCGTAAATAGTTCTTGAGAAGTTTCTTGTTAACTTTGTATTCGTATCTTGTAATGGCATCGTAAAGACTTTAGCAAAGGAGAAACAATACCAGACTACAGCTGCAAGGAGAGACGTGTATATGGTTGTGGGTAATGCACACTAAAGCGTCAAATCAATAAGAAAAATATAAAGCGCTTTTCAACCATGATTTCATTTATTAAAACCGTTCGTTTTAAGAAACACGACATGCACCATTACCACTTTAGAACTGTCAATAATAACAAGTACTAAACAATGGCAAAGTAAAAGTCGTGTAGCTAAGAGGAATGAGGAAGCAATGGAAATAGGTGACAAAATTCTAAGCATCCACATTTAAAAAATGAAGTTCCAGAAGTACTCTCAGACGATATGCAGACAGCAGAAATACATTCCTGTGACAAGAGTTTACTGAGCGCTGAGCATGCACACGTACAAGATGAGTAAAGCATTGTATTATCTAACTGGCATTCTAACTTGCGATTTCACATTGCTAGATACAGATAAATATGGCAGTTTTTCTTCGCGGTTATGCAAGATGGTGCAATTCCGTTCTTCGCTCAAGTAGTTTTTAATCAACCGTAATAAACACGACTCCAATCCTAGCACGTCGCCTGCTTGAATTGTTTGTGATGGTTGTGGCTTACGTTTTAGGCTACATGTGTAAAAATCCCAAGAAATAACTGTTAACTCTACAGACAAGAATCAAACTGATTTTTAAATGTAAAGAAATGGTGAATAAAATCTTCTCAAAGTTAGTTAAAATCCAGCACCAACGAGGTAACTGAAATCCACTGTGCACAAACCCCGCCTCATGTACTATCACGTACGCCATTTTGTTTAGCTGAGGGTTCATGCGAAAACCCGTATGTATCACCATTCCAACCTCAGTTCATGGTCAAAGTGAAATAAACTTATAACTAGGACTGGCTAATCTACAGATTAAACCCTGCTGCTTCCCTTAAACAACTTAGTGAAAGGCACGTCGTTGTATTTTAAAAGGACATGTCTCACTGGTAAAACATCAGCAAGGCTAGACAGGCGTGTCGTACTGGTAAGAAATCGGCAGGCGAAGGGTTTTAAGAGAAGGGGAATGAATACTTGCCGTGCATTTTCAAGTTGCCTTCATCTGGTTTCGAGCAAATGTGTGTAGGCCGGAGAGGCCGACGGGGCTATTTGAGTTTACTGTCGTTTAATGCTACTGCAGAAAAAGCTTCTGTCGGGCATCACTGCTGGGATCTCAGGACTGGAACAAATGCGCTGGAGGTTGCTGTAAGGGACACCCCTTGGATATTGCTGTGAGTGACACGCATGAAGTTGTTGTGGGTGACACGCCTGAAGTTGTTGTGGCTGACACGCCTGAGGTTGTTGTGGGTGACATGCCTGGGGTTGCTGTGAGTGACATTCCTGCGGCTGCTGTGAGTGACACGCCTGAGGTTGCTGTGAGAGACATGTTTGAGATTGCTGTAAGAGGCATGCCTGAGGCTTCTGTGAGGGACAGGCCTAAGATTGCTGTGAGGGACATACCTAAGGTTACTGTGAGAGATATACATGAACATAGCTGATTTTGCTGCTAGGAACATACACTATACTGCTGTGAGAGAACCACCTAAGGTTTCTGTGAGGGATATACATGAACATACCCGATATTGCTGCTAGGAACATACACGAGATTGCTGTGAGGGACATACCTTAGGTTGGTGTGAGCGATATATATGAACATATCTGATATTACTGCTAGGAACATACACGAGATTGCTGTGAGGGACATACCTAAGGTTGCTGTGAGGGATATTCATGAACATACCCGATATTGCTGCTAGGAACATACACGAGATCGCTGTGAGGGATATACATGAACATACCTGATATCGCTGCTAGAAACGTACACTAGATTGCTGTGAGGGACAGAACTGAGACTTCCTGAAGACCACAGCTGACAATGAAGAGAGGAACACTGCTGGAGACACCTTTCACACATTCTGGAGACAGCTATGATACATGCTACAGAAGCCTGGCCAGATCTTGGGACGGGGCGTGCATATCCTTCCCCTACAGATCGTTGAAGATTTATCCATGCGACCGGTATTATGTCCAAAACACTACTTGCACAATGCCAGACCTCTTCCATTTGTTGCTAAGCTGACAGCTAGTCTAGGCAGCAAAAGAAAAGAAAATCGCGAGATATATATCTCCCCTCTCACACTCCACACAGTTTGCACTGAACTGTTAAGTAAGATTTTTGAGAAACTTTCCATAGTTATTTCGCTGATGGAAATGGTATGGCAATATTGATTTTCCGAAAGTTTATGTCGATTTTGACTGTACAATGTCTTATTTAAAGAAAAAACTTTTTTTTACTGTAATAATTGAAGCATCTGCAGTAAACATGTGGCCAGAGGACACAAGAATCAGCCAATATAGTGGCTATATATAATATATATATATGTATAGTGCTCTTTTGGTATATGACGAAGATTTCTTAGAGTCAGTAAAACTGATACATTTTCGCAGTATTCTTGAGAGCCTTGTATCTCATGCCCCGAGATCCTGCAAAATCAGTGCAGTGTCAGCAGCATCTTTCTGTCTTTAGTTTTCTGCATGCAATGAAACATGAATACACACGCTCTCCTGTTGTATGTGGAAGTTGTTTGAATTCAAGAGAAAGCAATTGATTTTGTTACAATTTTATATCACTTTTGAAATGAGAACAGCAGCAGCTGTCTTGCGATGGCACAGTGAAGGGAAATAATGATGCACCTATCGAGACCCCAGATGGTGAGCCGTGAAGCTGACGTCGGGGGGAAAAAAGGACAAAAGAAGCAAATTGACAACCCTATGTTTCCCCGTGTAGGCAAGTACGACAATAGGGTTATTAAGTGCAAATACATCGATTTGAACCCAATATACATTTTACTTCGTTTGTTTGTTAGTTGTTTTTTTTTAAAACTTGCGTCGACCCAAAGTAAATGAAATTAGCATAATTGCTAGTTCTTGATGTGGTCATTCATGGCGAAAGAATACCAGCTACGATAAAGACATAATTCTCTCGGGTTCGTCTTTGTGTTCATCGTTGTCGTTTTTTTATCATTTGATGTTGTCAGACACGTTCACCACTGCCACTTCCAGATGCACCCTGGCTCACCTTCATCAGAGAGATCTGCGTGGCTAACATTGAAATGGGCACGTTTCTTCTCGGTCAAGGCAAACTATACATTTATTAGTCTGCTTCTTCTAGCACGATGGAGACACCCTTATCTTAGTCTGCACTCTTCCAAACATTTGTCAGTCTCTCCCAGATTCCGACATTTTTTTCTCTATTGTTTTTACATCCACGATCCTTCCAATCTTCGCTTTAGAACATACTGTTTTTAGATACGCCGAGTAGCGTCAAACACGGAGAATGAAACGTTCTTTTTCTTCCTTGTAGTTTATCTGTCGGGAGAGGAAGCGGAAGTTGACCAAAGGATGAGAGTTATCCAAACATCCTCTTGCGCATGCGCTGAGAAGACAACAAATGTCACAACTCTTCTGCCGCAGGGTGATTCAGTTGGAAAAAAGACCTTAAGACGTTAACTTTGCTGCAGAAACAGGTTCGTCTTGTGCCGCTTTTGGAAACATCACTGGAAAGTAAGGACTCGGGCAATCTCTTCTGTCGCTGTATATAAATGCATTCCACAGATGTTCTTCCGAAAACGTCTGTTAAAAGTAATTATTCACTAGTTGTTTATAATTTTTTTACTTGTAATTTCTGCCTCTGGTCCATGCCTGGTGATCTGTATTTCAACGGTTACTTTAAGAAAATATGATTGTTGGCATCCAGATTTTTTTTTCGTTTGGCAAAGTTCCTTTTAGACTAATCCATTACCTAATCTAATTACGTCAGAACATTAAAAACACACAGAACAATTATATATATTTATATATGCGCGTACAAACATATATACATGCTTATCAATCAAGTAGCTTTGGTTGAACGTGATCGAGTGATTAATAGCACAGTCAGAAACAGGTTCGTCTTGTGCCGCTTTTGGAAACATCACTGGAAAGTAAGGACTCGGGCAATCTCTTCTGTCGCTGTATATAAATGCATTCCACAGATGCTCTTCCAAAAACGTCTGTTAAAAGTAATTATTCACTAGTTGTTTATAATTTTTTTACTTGTAATTTCTGCCTCTGGTCCATGCCTGGTGATCTGTATTTCAACGGTTACTTTAAGAAAATATGATTGTTGGCATCCAGATTTTTTTTTTCGTTTGGCAAAGTTCCTTTTAGACTAATCCATTACCTAATCTAATTACGTCAGAACATTAAAAACACACAGAACAATTATATATATTTATATATGCGCGTACAAACATATATACATGCTTATCAATCAAGTAGCTTTGGTTGAACGTGATCGAGTGATTAATAGCACAGTCAGTTTACTTTTTTGGTTCTCTGCCACAGATAAGATACAATTGTATTTTTCGTTACATTCAGAAATTTCCTGCTAAATTAGCACGCTTGCACGTTTCTTTGGTGTTTATACTAAGTGGTAAAATATATTTTGTTGTGTATGGTTGTGAATTGAATTTCACCAGTGTTAAAACTGTGTTTAGAAGGCGCAGATTAAAGAACGTATTCAGAACGGTTTGTAACGTGTGGGTGCTAGGTGTACTAGGCTGGCACTAGCCGTAATGTATGAGCACTAGATGTAATGGGTTGCTAGGTGTAATGTGTGGATACTAGGTGTAATGTGTGGGTTGCTTGGTTTAAGGCAAGCAGCGAACTAGGTGCATATCAGGACAGCGGACTATTGGGGGGGGGGAATGGGGTCCTATTACTAAACTATGCACTGAAGGAACCACCAGACTGATGGCTACAGTAAGATGGCCAGTGCGAACAGACAGTTTAATGTGTGTGGAGATAGCTAACTGGAGTTTGCACAATGTTTAACTCTAGGAAATAATCTTTGGCCACACCAGGGTTCGAAACAGCAACCCTCAACCTGCTAGTCTACCAACTGAGATATCCAAGCCACTGCTGGATTTAAGCTGTAGGCAGTGTGAGATCTGCCTTGAACTGTTTAAATTTCACGCGCATGATTAAACAGTGTGCGAGGTGCACTTCAGGTCATCAGATTGTGACTGGACAGTGTTCATAACTACTAGCAAGGATTAATCCTTACTAAGATCGACAGCTTCCTTAACAATAGTCTGGCTGTTAGGGAAAAACAACTGTGCGATTTGCAGCTATCTATATTTAGTAGTAGAATATAATCTTTGCTACTAGTCAGACTAGCCTCTAAAGAGTTATAGACCGGTAAAGTCAATCAAAACCCAATGTGATTCAGGCAAATTTGTTCTCTGAACTTTCTTGCGGAAAGCTCCAGCCTTCACGTGAATCTGGTTTTTGTTGTCGAGTGATTCTGAGATGGGAATTTTACCCTGAATGCGTTCTACGCGTCTAAAGCATGATGTGCAGAGACAACCCTCAAGTCTTTTCCCTAGGATGCAAGAGAGCAGCCACCTGGGAGACAAAAATAGCTCTTTAAAACAGTATGTGGGAGTGTGTGCATGTGTCGATGGGCGGTCACGTGCTTGTGTGCGCCTGCGCGTTTGAAAGCAAGTTATAATAATGCTTGAGACAGGTCTCTCTCTTTCTCTCTCTCGCTGGTTCGCTCTCTACTTGTATCGCTGACATCACCTAGCACGGTCAGACAGACCCCCATCCAGTTTTATTGCCTGCTTCGTTATGCAGTCCAGTTTCTTCTTCTGCAGAAAATAAGTCTGTAAATTTGGGTTTTCGTACAATAAGCATTTTCTCGTGCACAGTTAATAGCTAATATGATCGGCATCATAGAAAACCACGCAGGCTGATAATGTTCACCATGTTTTTGTGGAAGCTTGTTTTAAGTACAGTATATGCCAGATTTCCGTTGTGTTTCTGAATCTTGACTGCGTTTATAAGTTACATCTCATTCTTCTCTCTTTGTCTATCCCCACTCGCTACGCTTTCTTCTGTGTGCGAGAAAGAGAGAGAGAGAGAGCATTGTGTGTTTGTGTGTTCGTGCCTGTGTGTGCACAGTGTGAAATGTACACAGTCGAATGAAAAGCTGTTAGCGAACGAAAGTGTCTTTTCTGTCAAAAATAAGAAATGCTAAATAATTGTATGTATATGGGCCTTCTAACAACAAATAAAATATAATTTAGGCCACCAGCATCTATTTCTCTTAAGTAAAAATGCGTCTGGAGTAATAAAAATATCTTCTATAGACAATGATCGACGTTAGGTTCCTCAGCCCGTGATTAAGCCGTTGCGAATAGAAAATCGGAAACTGCTGTTTAACAGCGTTGCAACAGAGCGAACGATGAGGCATGCAGGCACGTAAAATGTCCATCAGCTGCCTGTCCAGCAGTGGCACAATAACATCCCGCATTTTCGCCATTCAACGCATCTCCTCTCAGCACGACAAACAGGAACAATATCACGACAACATCACGGATCTGGGTCTTGAATTATTCTCTTCTCAGCAGGCCAAACAAGAACCAAATAAAGAAACGGAAATCCGCGCGGAAAGAATGACAGCGTGTGACTTGAATGAGATGTGCAGGTCCAGCAGGCGGCCTGTTCTTTGTTCGGGTTTTTCGTGTTCCTCGACGTCTCTTCCGAGAAGATTGTTTCTGCTCTGAAGTGAGGATCCTCAGAGAGCACAACATAAAAACGATGTCCGCTTCCTTTCGCTCTGGAAGGAGAGGTCCGACAATAAAGACAATACCGGAAATCTTTGAAGCAAACAATAAACTTTGTTATTGCTCTATTAGACTGTTTTACGTCAGTATTCAAAACGTACTGAGTGCAGCATCTAATAACTGTTTAACAATTCTCAACATTCTTGTCTCAGAGAAAAACATAAATTACCTTGCAGGTATTGAAATATTAGAAGTATATTTTTTTAAGTTTCATATGTGACAGGACATCACGAAATGAATGTTCTTAATTCCCTGTGGCGATTTTTAGCTAAAGCCCAAAATGATGTTGAATTGTAAACAAAATTCCAGGATGGGGTACACCCGAGCATTGCGATTGGTGTTTCGTCAGCACGTGACCGCGGCAGCCAATTACAGAACAGATTTTCTGTTAAAGAGCGGCTGGCATGGAACGTAATGTCGGATAACCGTGCACCAGTAAAAGATGAAATGTGAACCAAACGAAGGCTACTTCAAATATTTCAATAACATTTTGCCAATTTATTGCTTACGTCTTGTAGTATACGTATACTAAATTTGATGTCAGTGCATGGCTGCTGAGGAAATTTGAGCAAAAAAATTTGGAAATGTTTCTAAGCAGTTTTCTAAAAACTCTGATGATGTGGGGTAGCATGTTTTGAACCTTGTAGCTCAGTCAGTAGTAATCAGTTTGAAAAATTATTTTCACCATTAGAAAGAGCAGAAAGAGTACTATTAGAAACAGGCAAGCCATACCTGTGGTAGAGGGAAAGTTGTGATACATTTTCTGGTTCAGTGTCACATATTTTTCTTGATAATAATGTCTTTATTTGTAATAATAAGAAGAGAAAGACACATCCCATAGAAAAGCGCGCTCTTTTCGCAAAGACGAAATGACTCAAACGTGTCAAAATGTGACGCTTTAGGACATCCGAATCACACGTGCAAGTGCAGATCAACAGAGATGTTAGCACGTACGAGATTATGTCGTTGAGACACGGTTGCCGTTCCTTATTCTGCTGCTTGAAAAATCACGAATGAACTGCTCTCTCTCTCTCTCTCTCTCTTTATATACAGATGTATATGCATATAGTTTTGTATATACACATACATGTACTAATCTTTAGCTCATCCTTCTCCATCTCCCCTTTACTCTCTTCGTCTTTTTTCTCTACACCCATCTTTCTTTCTTTCTTTCTTTCTTTCTTTCTTTCTTTCCTTTCCTTTCGTGTTTTTTTATAAGTGCAAAACCTAGAGCATTCGCTTGAGGTTTTTCCTTCCAGTTACTTTGTAAGTACGTTATGTCTACGACTTCTGTAAGACACGTGTATACGGAAGATAATATTCACGGTGACCAGATTTGTATCAATTACAATTACACAGTACGCCTGTATTACAGAATCTCCACATTTCTAGACTGTTTAAAATTGCTTTCTTCCCGATTATGCATATACGCTTTCATGTCTCCCTTCTCGAGATACGCTGTTTTAAGCTATTATAAATTGTTTTCAGCATTATGAAATACGAATGTACTCTTTTTGGGACTTGAGGACATTGACTTTTGATTTTGAAGATTTCCTTCAATTTGTTTCCCGTCTCGTCCTTTGTCTTTTGAATTTCATGCCGCTTCATTTCTTTTGTTGTCTTAGGCACGTCAACATCTCAAGAATAGCAGGGTGCGCCGTTTTTTCTTCTCTCTGATATAGACGGCTGTTGCTTCTGGTGCCTTTATCTTGCGGTACGTTCCATTTTTGTTCGTGAACCCTGCGGAAAAACAGAGCACCCATGTGGCCCTGAAGCTTGCTAAGAAAAGAATCGTCTTACTTCGCGAAACTCCTACCGCGCTACTTAGTTCGCGTCTCATGTCGATATTTTCACATCAGAACTAATACACTCAGACACGCATCCTTTCTATCTGTCTCTCTCACTCTGTCTTTCTCCCTCTTAACCACCCCTCTTTTTCTCTCTCTCTCTCTCATACACACACGCACATGCACGCACGCGCGAACACACACACACAAGATCACCCTCACACGCACACACACATTCTCTTTCTCTTTCTGAGAGAGGGAGAGAGAGAGTGCACCAGCTGACCCTTTATAGGTGCATACCGTCATTCGACTAGCCTATCCTACAGTTTCGTGTCGGCATCCTAGGACAAGTAGACAGTAAATTGCGGAATTACTCCCACTTGCTGTTAGACACAAAGAGACCTAACCATTTCTTTGGCTTTTCGTCCAGTTGCCGTCAGCTATTACTTCCAAGTTTAAAAATACCAAAAGGAACTTGTAGTTAATAAGTATCTGTCAGGTGGTCGATTTGTCTCGTCCATCATCCAGCAGTATACCTCTTTTCAACGCGCTCAGTCACACTTTAGAACCTCAAAGCTGACAGTCAGAGGCTTCTGGGAATAAATACGTTGCCAAATTCTGGCTCATTATTCGCGGCGATATCTAGATCTGTTTCGGAATTCTGATGCACACCTTCAACGCTTTTTGTCTGCCTCTGCAGAAGCTGTCTGGAGTAGATGGGAGGATTACGAAAAGCAGACTTTTCCTCCCCAAAGAGTGGTTCCTTTTGTTTAAACCAGATAAAACTAGAACCTTTCTCGACGTCTTCGTGCAGATATTTTATACGTGATTGGCTGAAATGCCCACACGGTTCCGCCATGCCATGAAAGGTGTGAGGCGGCTTTAACAATAAACTGGATCCTGGACAGGGCGCACCTGTATGCCTATCACTGACACAGTGCAAGAGACCAGCAGGATAATCTGCCGTGTTACAAAGGAGCATGTGGACAAATGATGGATGAGACAGTTATGGCTTGACCTTTTGCCAGGAAACCCTGGTTTGTGTCACTTCACAAGCCTTTGCTTACTCTTGCTGTCCGCGGCTCCTGGTTTACTCGCCCTGAACTCCGTCAGATTTATTCGCGCTGTGCGGTCTTGTTAGTCGTTTCCTGGAGAAGGCCATACATATTGTTCAGGCTACGTCACACCACATGCGCAGGCAAACACGCGCATGAGCGCACGCCTCCCTTTGCTGCTGCTTCAGGGTAGCGGCAGTCTCCCAGACAGCATGAACAAACAGCACGGCCACTGCTCGAAAACATGTCTTTTCCTCAGAACAGCCAAAGTTGAGAAGCGGACCGTACGTCTGTTTAAACTGTCGATGTGCGAACCGCTCTGCTCAGTACTTAGTTTTGTCTCATTTGTATTTCGTTCGGTTCTCCGCTGGGTCTCTCCCCCCCGCCCAGCCCTGTCCAAACATCCTCCTAATATTGGTTCTGTCGTTCAAGATATTTGCCGTGTTTGTGTGAACCGATATCTATTATTGATCATGACTTCCCAGTGGAGATCCAAATCAGGTGAATATCAATGAAATATCAGTGACAACACTAACAGTTAGGGGAATCTTCGAGATGTAGTAACTTTTTTTAACCAGTAGATGATGTTCATGCTTCTATGATCTTAAATTCTCCTACTGTAGAGCGCGTGTTGTTTCTTCGCCTCCATCTTGAGATTGTCTGACAGAATCCGACATGCGAAGGAGTTAAACAGTATATGTCGCGTTGATAAATAAGTGAGGATTTCTGCGGAGCTAACCCCGCCTTACTGTTGGCCGAAATTCCAACATTTACGCTGCTTTCAAGAGTGTCTCTTCATGATTTAAGCGTACGCTGTCAAACAATGTTGAAATAGTCAGCCCATGGTCGACCTGAATGTATGCGTCATCAGCGCCGATTTTTTTCCGAAGTGCATGGTGTCTCCAGATGACGATTTACTTAGACCACAAGCACGCACGCACCACATGCATCCCCTTGCCCCCCTAGTCTATGCTTAAAGATATACACGGACCTATCGGTATAAGACCGTAAGGACCTCTGCTGTTGTGGAGTACGTTTGTCTCTGGACCGTACAGCCTCAGGATGAACCCAAAACCAAGCCCTTGGAATACCTGCTGGGAAACAGACAAGACTGCGGCAAGAACGTTCTGCAAAGCTCCGGTTAAATTCGATTTGATCTGCTTTCTCATTTGAAACTCTTATCACTGAATAGGAACTATGACATGGGAAGCTATACCGGAAACCCTCAGAACACGAGGGGGTGGAAATAAAATGCCAATTAGTTTAAGCGGTGAAGAAAAGACATCCACGTGGCCCGTGCCACCGGGTACCGTAAGCCTTGTTATCTGCAGCGCCGTGGAAAACAGACCTTCGTGACGTGGGCAGATGAAACTGTGTAACGAGAATAAGGACAGGGCATGCGCACTAGCGGCAGCTGTTGCTGACGTTCTGTGCGGGGGCTGAGGCTGTTGCTGAAGAACGGCATCGTTTGCTGGAGGAAAATGAAGTCGATTTGTTTTTGGTCTATCGACCGGATGCAGTCCCTGGAAGGCAAGAAACGGTACAGGCAGTTCCTGAGTCCCCTTTCCTAACACGAATTGAAGACGACGACGACAGTGGTGGTTGTCACATTTCACTCCTAGGTTATCACCTGTCACTCGTAGTTTAGCCTGTTGGCTCCTCCCTCTCTGACAGCTAGTAGAGGGACGGTACATCATAACCAGGCTAATAGCTCCGCCCCAACCTAGGCTGGCCAGAACTGGTTCGAACTAGGATAAGTTGGTTCCTGGAAATGCAGTGCGGAAAAGGCACGGGGTACTTAAGCTTTGAACATTGATTAGATGAGGACACAAACACACAGAGACAGACGGGGATAGGACATGGAGAGAGAGTTAACGTAGGAAGACCAAGGGAAGCGGACACGTGTAGACCCACGGGACCTCCACCCCTCGCCATCTTAGCCAGTACGGAAAAGCTTCAGGTAGCAATCACGCGATTACCCTGGGCTGTATTTTGCCGACTACGAGACCAAGTAGTAAATGACTGTTGACTGTGCCTTATAAGCTAAGGACTGCTCTTGCCATAAACTTACCTTAGAGTCTGGGACTCGGGTTTATTTAAGATAGGTGGTTTTTTTTATCCTGCTGGAGACAGGAAACGTCATAAGCTAGTGGCCGGGAAATAACGCCAAGAGGTGGTATAGAGTGTAGTGCTGGTCGTAGTGTTGTCACAAGCTTCCTTGTTGGTCATTGAATAGCTTTGGAAGGGTGTATTGCAGAAGTAGTTGTTTCAGTAGTGACGAGAGTAGGAGCTCTGTCGTCGGTCACTTACTGTGTTTGTGTATTGAGCGGGATCATAGGCCGTTTTGCAGTTTGATTTCCCCTCTGGAGTTTGATTATCTTCTTTGTCTGATACCGCGTGGTATGACGTAGTCAGGCAGCATCTTACCCTAGACACGAGCACGGTGATTCTCTGTAAATAATCTGTAGATATATTTGATGTTGTCGAGCCAGTTAGTGTTTGAGATATATGTTGAATAACGGTTCGCTGCAGTTGTGTGTTTTACGAGGGTGGGGGCTCTTCAGCTAGTAGTGTTTTGCCTGTGTGAGACTGAGCGAACATGTCAGAGTATGAGAATCTTTTCCCTCGGTAGATTTCTCTAGTTATTCACATTATTTCATAGCGTCGTCATCCTCTGGTGTAGAAACCATTGACCTGAGGCAGTAAAGGTTTTGGTGACGATTGCTCAATTAAATCTACATTTACAAGATCACCATAAAAGTTTGTTCTCTAATTCTGGAGAAGTCGAGTCCAGTAAGTTAAGGTACGGCCCGCCACGTCACAGGTGGTGGTGGTGGTGGTGGTGGTGGTGGTGGTGGTGGTGTAAACACTATGGGGGAGATTTTGTAATATGTCAAGATTTTGGGACAGCAGGTCGCCCTAAACAGTGACACAAACTGCCAAGACGCCAGCAGTTCAAAGATAAAACTTACTTCACTCTCACTCAGCGTAGTCTGATTATGTTGTCGAGACTTCGGCCAAGTCCCCTTTCGCTTACGACTTCTAGTCGTAGCGGGCACTTGTTCCAGACAACACGAGCTGAGCTTTAAAACAATTCCCTTGCCACGCAACTCCCTGCTAAGTTGTTTTGTTACTCGCAAACACTTTTTCTTACCTACCTCAAGGACTCATTAAGCTTTGACCAGCCTGAGACGCCGAGACCTCTTCTGGCAAGGAGGCGCGCAGCCCGGTCCTGGAACGAGGCAGACGCTCTAAATTCTCCGAGATCCTCCTAAAGTATTCTTCGCTGCGCGACAGACGGGACTTGCTGAAAAGGTCAGAGTAGAACTGAGTAGCATGCATAAAGGGTTCTAGAGAGCTGTTGTGCAAGGACTGTTTGCTGTGGTACTGCAGACCACCTGGCTTTTCACGGGCAGTAATGACAACCATGGAATGGATCAAACACTATTAAGATGCATACATGTGAGAAATACGATATATATATATATAGAGAGAGAGAGAGATAGGCTTTTTCTTACCAATAAGAATCGCATCATTCAGTTTCAAGACAGATAATTCACATGATTGTAGCAGTACTCTGGAGCTGAGAACAGTTACACGATAATCTAAAAGTTGCTATTAAATGAGCAAAATCTAGATCTGTGACCGGTCTCCGATTCCTGTTTTATAACCGAAGCATGCGATCGCTCGGTCTGAGTTCCCAGTAAGAGTCCTGCCACACAGGAACAACGCTTGTTGACCACAACACTTTGACCATCTCCCCACATCACTCTCCACCCCTACGTTCCAATGTCTTCTCCCATAATAAACAGGCGCGGGCATTGCGGTTACAGAAATCCACATCATCGCATTTGTATTCCATCAAAACAGCATTTAGCAAGGACGGTTGGGCTTGGCAATGCGCCATGCGTCTGAGGATTGCAAATTGCGAGTTAGTGATTAATCTTTGATGTCTGAATGCTTCTCCATATTCGCATGTACACATCGCGTGTATGAGTGTTGCAGTCTGTAACCTTACTATTAAACAATCTTTCGGACTGTTTCGCCAGGGAGCAGGTCTTTCGGGAGAGGAAACAAGAAATTGTCGCCATGGAGGGACCCTGGCTATCTTTTCACGAAACGATGATCATGGTCACGTGCAAGTTGACGTGTGTGGGGGGTGGGGGGTAGAAAGACAAGGACAGATACAAAGAAAACTGTCGCCAGACAATGAAAGGTCGTACAACGTCTTATCCGCGGAAGAAGAAAAAGCAATTCTCCACTTCCGCCTTTTATTCTGGCGCGCAGATTGCCTTCCGCCTCGTAAAACTGTCTTCGTGGTCATTTGCGGTCAGGGAGAGACGGTCAGAATATAGAGCCTAGCGCAGTTAGCCTCCAATTACCCGTCAATTTGCCCCGATACAGAGTGGCCCCCAGCGCCGGCGAAAGTTCGTTACGGTTCTGCTGGTGTTGGTGCCGCAGTCGCAGGGCATAAGTAACGTGGTTGACTGGCCAATCTCATCGGCCGCCAGTGTAAGTACATTGCGGCCCCACGGCACGCGTGAGCGTGTCAGATGAATGAAAGGCTCGAAGGAACGTGGGGGGGGGGGGGCGAGCCCTGCGTGTGTACAGACCCTGCGCGACAGCAAGATGATAATTATTTCATCGACACAGTGCTAGTTTAGAAAGGGGGTGTGGGAGATACAGGAACAGGAAACGAGTTCGTTTCTCGTTTATCTGTGCTGGTGTCCTCGTGACCGGTATCTGGCTCCTTTCGCTCTTATCCTTTTGTTTGTTTATTTGTTTGTTTGTTTTGTTTTGTTTTGTTTTACAATAGTTCTATGACGCCAAGACCGTCAGGGTCTCGTGTTCGAGTCTCGTGGCCGACAGATTCAATTTTTCGCTGGATTTAGCGCCTGTTAACACGACTGTTAAGTGTTAACACGAGTTCCTCCAGTTTCCTCTCCTTATCTGTTCATTCCACCCTCCCCCCAGCTGTCATCACCTTCAGCCTCACGACTTTGCTGAAAAGTTGTTTTACTCACACTTCTTTGAGTTACGTTTTACGAAACACATTTTAACGTTTGTGAGTAGCAAATCAACGTGTTCTAAAAACATCGAGTCAGATATGTTCTTCCTTCACCCACCCTCTGCGATCACCACTCCCTCAAGCAAGCAAGGCGATAATGGCCGATACCCTAGAATTGTCGTCCGATCATTTTAAACCATCTGAAGACATGCCTCCTAGGCTCATTTGCTGATTCGGCGATAATTAGGTCAGGTCAGTACAGGACAGTGCACTGGACGGAACGGTGTCCACAGACCTCGTAACTGAGTCTGGAATTTATTTGTCTGGAACAACAAAGCACGCAGGAGCCCCGCAGATCCCGAGACCGTAAGACAGCACATCCTAACGATCACGCGAGAAAAACAAATGACAGCGAGACAGACACACACAGTCAGTCCGTGCAGCATCTCGTCAGGGTCAGAAGGTCAGGCCACGACCACACCCAGCAGCCGGAACTAGAAAGATTCAGTGGAAATCTGCGAGGCTGAAAAGCGTGGGCAGTGCCTGCATATCTTTTGCACGATGAACGCAATCCCAGTTCTGTCAGTCCATCTCTCCCTCAAGTTTTATACAGAGAGAGAGAAAAACATTAGTCTGATTTGATGGAACGCTTTGGGCTGAAGTTTTGAGACCATGCGCAGTGCACTTGGCCTCTGGCCTTTGCGTTTCAGTCATTTACCATCCCCCACAGAGTGCTTTCATGTGACGTACGTGTTTGTTTATTTTATTTATTTTGCAGGTTACTTAGCACGACTTTTCCCTATTCTCCGTAACGTTTACCTGCCTTTGCCAGTGATCTTCCGTCTTTGGTTGTTCCCGTGGCAATTAGGTGTCCAGCGATCGCCGGAACCGAGCAGAATCAGCAGCGAGGCAAGTTACAAGAAAGCGATGTTGGCTGATCACAGATCCCGTCAAAACCGCCTCCCAGGTACGTCCTTCCAGTCTGTTGGCGCGAGGTCCGTGCAGGGTCATGGGACATCTTCCCGCCAAACGCGGTTTGCGGTGCTGGGCTTTGATGAGCGCGCGGTCGAAAACTATTCACGCTCTCTCATCGTCGTCGGGGCCTGGTGCATAAAAGGTGTCAGCCGATGTCTGATGGCGCCATGGCCCCTGTATAATTGTCGTCTATGAAGCATCTGCTCCTTTTCATCTCCTGTTTCTCTTTCATCATGACCGTCTCGTCTTCATATAAAGGGAGCTTACTGATAATGGCCGGCTTCCGGTGTTCACGTGGGCCGTGGGGGAGCTGGTGGATAGCATCGTCCAAACGGTCGGGACAGATTTGGCGGTCGTCGTCGCTGTGCCATGATATGTCTGGCCCGCAAGTGTCTTGGGAATGTCAGCTAGAGGCTCCTATACTGTAGACCGGCCTGGTTGTTTTGCGAACCTCACAAACCTTCTCCCTCTCTCTCCAGTCCTACTACGCTCTGTCTCTGTATGTTTATCTCCCTCCCTAATCCTTCTACTATCTGCCTCTCTGAGAAGATTCCTTTTTTGTACTTTTCTGCCGATACCTCCAAGATTTAAAAAAAAACCGCTTCATTTCACCAAAGTATTATAACAGGGTCTAAGTGGTTTTCATCGCTTCCTTTATTACTGTCTTCGCTATCATGACGAAACTGTAAGGAAAGTATTATTTTATGTACCATGCTAAGAGATGCTGCACTTTTATGAATGCTTCATATATGATATTCTGAACATGTTATTGTGTAGTGTATGCTCACCTTCCTTCATACCGTGTCCTACTGCCCTACTTCATCTGTTGTCTCTCTTTGAGAAAGCGAAGAGAGGAGGACGAGGGAGAGGGGTGGGGGAAAGAGATCCGTATGGTCGAAAGAAACAAAGCAGCCATTACGTCCCTTTACGCAGGGTATGAAGCCAAAAGTAAAACCCTGCAGTGCGATATCTTAGCGTCAGGAACTCACATTAGAAAACGTGTGGCGATCAAAGAAGCGATACAGGAAGCGATGGCGCGGGGCACTTGGAAAAGACATTTGCAGGACAATCGGTTTAATGACCCCTGGGCCGGCGCCCATCCCCAGAAAACCGTTGCTATGAAAGCCGCGCGAAGAGTGACGCCAAGCAGTACCTCTCGCCTCCCGCACGTGCAGCATGAGGCGCGTGTTACGTGCAGCCGTTCGGCCGAACATTACGAGTTCTGCCCTTCCCGGATCTTGGTTCTCAGAGGTTTGTTAGACAATGTGAGCGTTTCGCCCAACGAAAAATGAAGTTATTACGAAATAATTGTCCGGCCTGAAGTTTCTTTTCTCATTAAAGATGAAACAAAGGCGTGTCTTTGTTTTTATCCTCGAGATTATTAATAACATTTTCATAAAGTTCTTTGCTATCGGAAAGCGCAGCTTATCACATGCAGCATCGGCGTCTGTGACCTTCACTTTCACATCGAAGATGCCTTTTGCATTCTCCCTATCCATTAAGTGTGACGTAAAGTACCTCTGAAGTTTTGGGAATAGCCGAAAATTCTATTTGTTTAAAAAAAGACATCTGTAGTTTGCCCTAAAGTTAACTGACACGAAGTGTTCTAATGCAGATAGATTCATTACAGGGCTTAATATCACCATTACAATTTTCCCTGATATGATATGCTTACACAAAATCTAATTAATTTCGAATTCGAAGTCGTATCTTTTCACATCTTATACTCTTCCCAACGACAGTATAATTGCAGCCTTTGATGCATATTTTGATAACTGTCATCGCATCTGAAACACTTGTAAAACAGTAAAATGGCAATGTCGTAATGGAAATCTGAAATATCAGTCGAGAAAAACGCACAGCGGAAAAGTACGGGTCTGTGGGAAGAAGGGAGAGAAATCGAGAATGGAGGAAACTGTATATTATGAATTATGATCTCACAGAGTGACTTTGTCTTATGTTAAACTTATTTGCCTGTACGTCGAGACAACAGTATGAAGACTGCGCTCTTCTCATATGACAGGTTATGAAGCCAGGTGGTACTTTACAGTGCCATTAGGAGCCAAGCAGACCTGTCAATTGCAACGAGTTTCGGTCCAAAGAACACAGTTTTTGTTCCACATTGTAGGAAGATTAGATGCTGTAAGTCAAAGAACAAACAATGAACAAACAGTAAGAAAATGCACAGGCATCGGTCTAGAGTGTCAGAATTCAGATGACCATCTTTACACAGTCGGCACCTGAACTTTTACTTAAGACCGTAGAACTGGCAATGAAACGTGTTGTGGAAAAGGCGCAAAGCGATTATGAAGAAAAACTAACTGCGTGGCCGCCCCAGCCGCCAGCAAGCTAGACATCTGAAAGTTCCGCTTCGTTCCTCTCAAGTGTAGACTTCTATGAGGTGAATAAGACCTGGGGATGGATTCCTCAGATGTCCATTCCACGAGCCTGGTTAATCTGCTGCGGGAGGCAGTCTGGCCCAGTGCTGGACAAATAAGATATTGCACAGGCTCATGGACAGAGAAAATGATGTGCAAAACGTACCTTACAAGCCGGCAGAAGGCACGACCAGCGATACGCACACGTAATTGCTGGCGGGTCGGGACGGGCACCTTAAGGACGGGACGTGACCAACTCAAGGCGAAAGCGAGACCACAGGCGGGCTGACGTCAGGGACAGAAAACAGTCAAGTCTAACCATTACTGGTCAGGAAAGCGCTAGAGAACTAGTGGAAGGCGACAATGGTTGGGAATCAATGTCACTACCTCCGGAACTCACCATCAGTGAAATGAGATCTAGACTCAGTCACAACTGAGCTGGTGTCTTCGAAAAAAAAATCGAGTAGCATTTCCTACCAACCTATCTTGTAATTTTAGAACGAGTCGAATTTTTTTCCCTAACACTTTGTACTTTGTATTTCCGGAAAAAAAGCCCTGTAGCGTATAGCGGTTCCAAACGGTACTGAACGCTTTGAGAATATTATCAAATATTTACTTGTCGACTCGGACGGTTGTCAGAATTAGTACTTGGCAGACATCCAGATTTATTTGTTCCAGGAGATCAAGAAACAGTAACGACAACTTCCCTGTAGTCAAGATGCAACTTTACAGACTCCCAAACAGTTCGTCTTTTTTAAAAAAAAGACTGCTTTTAGACGCATCTAAATTTTTAGCCTCGGCAAAAACCAAAGTGGATCCATAAATAGTCATCATATTTTCGAAGAAATATGATCACTCTTTCATGGATACTGAAAGAAGTCAACGGACAGTTTCACTGATGTTTGAAAACGTTGGACTAGAATTAGAAGAACACTCCCTTAGCATCGGGAACTGATAGCCCCTTCTGGAAGCCTGGTGGAAATGATGGCAGCTATTCTGCTGGGGGGGGGGGAGGTTCAGAGCTGATACCCAAACATTCTGGTTTCTGTGGTGAGTCGGGGTCGTTCTCAGCAGGATGTGGGTGTGCTCCAAACTTCAGAGTAGGCTAATCTTCACTTGGATGTTTTAGATGTAATAAAAGGGATTCGAATGACTGGAGGCCTTTTTTTCCCAAAGTACATTTCGGTGTGTCCACAACTTGTTGGGCCGGTTAGTTGTTTACTGTATAATGTCAGCTCAGCAACGACGGTTATCTCATGATGGGGGGGGGGAGGGAGGGGGGG
>SMGT01015201.1:412646-423151 GCA_004794575.1 Lanistes nyassanus | reverse complement strand
CGCACAGCATCATACAGCCCTTGTTGCAGCCAGGTACATGACATTACTAACATGACACCCACTGGTCACGCACAGCATCATACAGCCCTTGCTGCAATCAGGTACATGACATTACTAACATGACACCCACTGGTCACGCACAGCATCATACAGCCCTTGCTGCAATCAGGTACATGACATTACTAACATGACACCCACTGGTCACGCACAGCATCATACAGCCCTTGTTGCAATCAGGTACATGACATTACTAACATGACACCCACTGGTCACGCACAGCATCATACAGCCCTTGTTGCAACCAGGTACACGTACAGAACAAGATGACACCCGTGCGTTTTTCCTGGGCTCACGACTCAACACGGGCGTTGAACAGTTACAGTAGGTAGCTGTATTACAGTTACCTCCCCTGGTAGTTTACTTGCGTGCGATTACTGGTGAGCCTGCGTGTGTGTATTGGTGGGTGGGTAGGGGCTTTAGCGGGGAGGGGTGGAGATAGACAAGGGTGTGGGTGGGTGTACACACATCTATAAACAGCTTCTCATCTTTTACACTTGTAAGAAGTTTTCTCTTTAACTTTTCCGTCCGTGGAGACGCTTTGTGAGAGTGTGCTGCACGACACGGTCCGTCGGTCGTGCCAACAGTGGCGGCAGCCGAGAGACGGTTCAGTGTCAGATGTAGGGGCCCGTAGGGCAGTGGGGACGACGACGATGACGACGACGACGACTGTGGTGTGGGGGGAAAAGAATCTCCCCCCAATACCACACTCCAAACAGGCCCAGTAGCCTCAGTTCAACCCCCACATTTTAAAAAAATGAAGACATGAGAAGACCCACGTGACGAGAGATTGAGATGTAGGGGCCTGTATTTTTAACAGAAGGAACGCGAGAACGAACACACGATGTATGAAAGATTAACTGCCAGAAGCAGGACTCTAGTTACATATCCCTGGCTTCAGCTGTGTGTTCTGAAAGACTATCTCCCACCTTCTTGCTTTATCGATCGTCAGAAGATGGATTTTCCCGTCAGACAAGACCACAATTCCAACCTCTTTTCTGTGTCTCCCATAGCGCCGGTTTTTTTTTTAAAATGGAAATGGTGGCAGTCTGAAACGGACAGTTCTCTGGGCTGAAGCTCTGTCTGCTGCTGTCGCTTGTCAGACCTGATCATGAACTATATAGGACCATTCGTGTCTGCTATGTATACCTGAAGGTCCACGTAAGGTACAGGGGGCGAACAGGCCTTACAACCGCTGTTATGATCGAAGTGCAGACTTACGCTCGTGCAAGCAAGCCAGCACGTGTGCTTTGGTTGTGGTCACTCGGACCTTCAGCGCAGGGTCTATGCTCCGCGCCGATCGACAGCGACCTGTAACAGGTCTGTCGGCTGCCGTGCGTCTTATGTAATACTGCAAGGGGGCTGCGCGCGCCTCGTTAAGCCCACGCGTTAGCAACACCACGCTGCCTCCCCAACAGGGCCTCATGCTTATGGCCGCCGCCGTTGCTACTGCGCATGTTCGCCTGCAGCCGGAAGTAGTATGGACTGAGGTCTAGCTTTCTTTTCGCTTTGCGAGGCATACTTGTGTATGTAGACTGTGCGCCAGCAGGGATCAGCTTTGTAGCGCTTTGCTTACCTGCCGATTGTGTCACTACGTGTTCCTTTTCGCCCTGGTTGCTGGATTTCTGAGGTAAGTGATCAAATCTTACAGCTAATCTGTGTTATCGATGGCGTCTGTGGCGGCGCACTGCCCTTTCTCAGTTCTTCGCTGTCGGCTGTGTGACTGTCTTTCTGGGTCGCGCCCTGCCACCCTGACGGAGACGGCGACAGTTGGGCGCACTGGGATGTTGACCGCCTCAAACCCCCGCGTCTTGTTTATTCGTTATTGTCGGTGTGGGCTGTACGACCATTCACGTTAGACTATCGTCGCGTAATTAGTTACTGTGGTGCCACTGTGACAGCTGTGATTCTACACAAGAAACACCACAGAGCTTACACTTACAGACGAAAGAATTTACATTAGTTTAGACGCGGGAGACAAAAAGCCGAGGATCCGAGTGCACAGATTTCCATTCCTTCGTAGTTCGTACTTCTTTTCGTGGCTTTGTGCTTTGTTGATTTAAGTTGGACGAAGAAGTGTTTAGGCGATATCCACATCTTTGTTTGTTTTAAGCAGTAACTGGTGATAATGATACAGTTTTATGTAGGTAGATCTAGATATATAGATAATATGTGCGGAGTTTAGAGAATCAAAAGTTAGTGCGCACTTGCTCACAAACAGCTCTGTTAACAGTTGTGGCTCCTAACACTGCTGGCATGTTTGACCTGATTTATAGTCCAAATGGTGTCTTACACTGGTTAAGTGTAACATACTTTGTAAGTGTGACATACTTTGTGTAATGCTTGGCTTCACACCGTTTATCAGAATCAAGAGAAAAAGAGCTTAAGGAAGTGACATTCACATTTGCAGCCAAAAACCCATTTGTCGATTTGACCCCCCCCCTTCCCCTATAAGTGATCAGCCGTTAGCAGTACATTTAAATTTTGATCCGATGCAGTGATAACTTAATTAAGCATTTCAGTGATTTCATGATTTGATTGATCATTGTTTAAAGAACAGATTGTCATGATTGAAGAGGCTGATGAGGATGTAAAAGCAAACGTTGTCCTGAACACTGCTATATTTTCGTGATCAGGATGGCAGTCAGTACAAAGAAAATTACCTGATTACTGCGAGTTCTTTTGTGTTTTCGTTTACTGTGTGACTCAGCCTCGTGACATACATGTGAACAGGGAAGAAAGTGGGGAGCTAGCACGGTGGCAGTAGAGTTATGTAGCAAGGAGCAGGACGGAGCGGCAGTTTAAAAAAAATTGCACTTAGTGTTACAGGAGGAAACTAACTTCTAGGAAGATTTACAGAAATTTATTTTGGGAGCAGAACTTTGGTTGTTGCTCATGTGAGCTGTCTTTGTGTTAACAACCAGTATGCTCAGTAATATATTTATAAAATAAAAGCTGAACATGCTGGAGGTAGTGTTGTAAAAAGGCTTTTGCAAGGCGTCACCAATCAAAAGTACATATACAGCTCTAAAATGGTTGAGTTCACAACTTGACAGACCCCTGTTTGTTCCATTGTGTATGGTGACAGTGTGTTTCCTGTCTTATCTCACTATATGCCTTTAACTAGTGTAAAAGTATAGTTTGTAGGTCCAATGTTTGTAGTATTGTAATAGGTGCAGGTTTATTGTTTTATCTTGGTATGTAGCATGCATTTACTGTATACGTTTCTGTCCATTTATTTGTCAGCATATATAATAAGTCATCAATGAGGACTTGGGAACTATAGTCATCTGTCAGTTTGTGGTTTTAGTTTCAACATTCTACAGAATGTTTCAAGACAACCGACCTAGACATGAGAGATAACTGAATTTGAACTGGGTAGCGGATCTGAACCAACTTTCTATAATAATTACTATGGTTTCTGTTGCTCGTTCTAGTGCATCTGAACCAGCTTTCTATATTAATTACTGTATTTGTCTGTCTCTCGTTCTAGCGCATCTGAACCAGCTTTCTATATTAATTACTATATTTGTCTGTCTCTCGTTCTAGCGCATCTGAACCAGCTTTCTATAGTAATTACTATACTTGTCTGTCACTCGCTTAGACATATCTGAAACAGCTTTCTGTAGTAATTACTATGCATGTCTGTCACTCACTTTCAGTCTTCCCTGTGTGGGTGCATCCATTGCATGTACACTGACTTGGCAGTACTGATCCGTTGTTCACCCACACTTCACCTGCTGGCTGAAGGAAGTTGGGTTTTTACCTCATTTTGGGGCAGCCCTTAGCAGTGCTGTTAAGGTATACTTGTCACCTGTAGAGAGAGAGAGGGTCTAGCACACCTGTAAGGTGTGTTTGTCACCTGTAGAGAGAGAGAGGGGGGGGTGCTTAGCACAACATTCGCAGTAAGCTGGGCTTGTCACTGATACAAAGGGTAGTGTGTTCAGATTCATGTAATTTAATGTGTGTTTACAGGTCTGGGTTGGGTTTTTTTTTAATCTACCCAGGTATACAGGTTTCCTTTTTTTCTTTTTTTTTTCCTCCTTACACTTTCATCATCACCCTGGCCCATCCTGGCTGTGGTGAGATAGCCTTCTGGCTGACTGACTGGCTTGACCTTAAACAACCCAACAACTAACCCATTAGGAGATGGGGTCATGGACTTATCTTCTCAAACGGGTTTTACCAGTTTTTCAGGCAGTACAGCAAGTAGATTTTCTTGTAAAGGTGTCTTCTTGCTGAGCCAGTAATTCTCTTGCAAATAAAAAAGGTTTATAAAGTAATGTTGCATTATACTGAGCTGTTTAGTTTTTTAAATTAAAATTCAGCATGAACCCCATACACTGTCAGTGTCGGCTGTTGTGTGCAGGAGGCTTGTGCTTTTGTTTTGTTGGACCTTTGCTGTGAGAGGAGGGAACGCACCAACATGGCCATGCACTGTTTGCAGGGAGTTCTGTCCATGCATATGCATCGAGTTCACAGGTGTTTGTTGGAGCTGGGGGTGGGGGAAGAAAGGAGGGGAGAGTTGCAAGGCTAAAGGGAGTGTTCAGGGTTGTCTTAACTCTCTGCACTGTGAATCTGAATGGTGTTGACAAGGAAAAAAAGGAAGGTGTGTATCAGAATCTTCGCAACAAAGGTGTCATGCCTTGTGAGTCATGCAGACAGCAAGGTGTGCTGGGGCCAGGTTAGGGTTCAGAGAATGCTTTACCAAAGCTTGTATGCTAATTTGGGGAGTAAAGGTTACTTCCTACTTTTGGCCAATTAGGTACTGAGTTTTCTGGGGAAGAATTGTTTTACTAGAATTATTGGACTTGCATCTTGTATTTATAATTTTGTATGAAGTGTGAACAAATGATCAGCTATATAATAATTATTGTTGGCATCTTGTCTGGCTTATGTGGTCACCCAGAAGACATCACAGTCTGATGGGTCAGGGTTGACAGACTTTGCCACATGAAGTTTGATTCACGATGGCTTGAGCAAACATTCTGGGGTAAACAGTAAAGATTAAACAGAAGAAATTTTGTGGCTTGCGTTTCTCAAAAACTTTTCTTTTCAATGATGTGACTAATATGATCCTGGTGTAATCAGTATAATTCAGATTATTTGGATGGCATAATATTTGTGAACTTTTAAATACCTTTATCTCAGAAATTAAGAAGGCTAATAACGTTACAGGTGTTGATGAGAATGCATGTATTTTATAAATAAAATTATGACTGAAGTGAATAGATATTTATAAACCTGCTTGTTTTTGATGCATGGCACTAACACTTTGTATGTTATACTTTTTCTGGAAGAACATCGACACAAATGCAGGAATATCATTCATCACATGTTGGGTGTATATGTTGGCATCACTCATGATGCTGTAGTTTGGCATTAAAATACATGGACCTAAGCTTTAGTCCTAAAGGTTATACAACTTTGACAAGTCACTGTACACACAAGTACCAGACCTGTACGTGTGATAACATTTGACTTTATACCACATTTCCAGATAGAGAGGACATTAGTACATGGAGTACAGTAGCTGTTAAGAACTCATGAGTGAATAAAATTGTCCAATGTATACATAGTGTGGATGATTCGAAAGCATAGAAATGTCAAACTTGTACCAATCTGGTTTTTTTTAATTATAATGTTAATGTAAGCAGTAAGTGGTGGATTGTAGGAGTAGACATTGATTGCTATTGATCAGTTGCACATTAGAGCACCCCGTTGTGTGGCATCATTGTGCTCTGTGTATTATCCCATACAATATCAGCAATGGCCACTTAACCCAACAGTTATAACATCAGAAGGGAAGTCCGCTCTGGGTGCTGTTTATAAACTTGTCAGGCTTAGTGTGCAGTGCTACAGACAAATGTCCTTTCAAAATTTTTTTTGTCTGGATATTCTCATCGCCAGGTTGGTGATAATACACACATTTATATGTAAATATAAATTATAATAGGTGCAGTAGGCAGATACCCTGTCACATATAAATACTATAATTCCAGGGAGACTAGTGCCAGGTTTTGCCAAAAAAGGAGTGGTTAAGGTTACATGACCCTAAACTGGGAAAAAATTAGGATAGGTAGGTCCATGACTTTAAAAAATGTATTGAGCCCTGATGGAAAGGGGAGCTAACCATGTAAGCTTGGTGTAAAATTGTGTTCCTTGTGGGGTCCAGCCACCATTTTTTTTAATTTTTAGGAAACAGTTGATCAAAAATAAAGTTTAGGGTCAGCAAGAAAAAGTAAGGTGGGTTGAGTAACCGTAACGACAACACCCTTTTTTGGTTTGATGTATAATTGGTACAGTTGGCAAATGTCTTGTGTATAACTCCAGGAATAGTGGTCCCAGGGTTGCCATGGCAATGTGCACTCTTGTAAAGATGAATAAACCACAGTTGTGACCACTGGACTTGTCATAGTGATGTATTTAGCTTTGACATGAATTTCATATAAAACAATGAAGGGTATGGACTGTGGTACAGTTAAAAGATTACACAGCTTCGTGAACTACGTAGGTGTGCTAGTTTAGAAAATCAGTGGAAATGATGTGCCTGTACATGATTTAGTAATAACTGCTCAGTGAGTGGCAAGCACTTCCAGCTCATTCTTGCTACAAGTCGGGTTACACAACTGGTCCCGCAAGTACTTTTTGGGTGTTGTTTTTTGCCTCTTTTAGTTTTAACGGTATTAGACCATGGGTTTTTTCCCAGTCTTTTCTCAGTTAATGATAATGGCAGAAATCTCCATATATAATTTCTTACATAAATCTTCCATGCTGTGCGTATGTCAGTAAAACTCCAAATGCCCAACAACAGCTGGAACCAAGAGCTAAGTTGATTCATGTTGGGAAATGGTGTAATGTCTTGCAGCATTTCTTGTGCTGCAAACATGAAATAGTCCATGAAAAAGAGAGTTGCAAAATGTTCATTGCTGATTCAGTTAATTTTCATAAGTCAGCCTTTGCAAGGGATGAACACTATGTCAACCAAAAGCATGCTCAGTGTGTTGAAGAATTCCAGAAGCCGTTATGAGATATACCCTGTAAACTCTTGCTATGGAGGTAAGCTTACTCTTAATCCCAAGCAGGGGTTACAGTGGTCTTTAAACAAAACCTGATGGGGAGCCCTGTCCTGAAGAATAGTCTGGTGAGGAATATTGACTGTTGGCTGAAGTGACTGGTTGACAGTGAGACCATGTGGACTCAGGCCTGGACTCCAGACCTTGCCCAGTCATCCTTAGCAGTTATATTCAGATACTGTCCAGGTGGCGATTTCAGTGACTTTCCAGATTAGACCAGCTATAAATATCTGATAGTTTCTTAATTTCTTTATTTCGAAAGTGTGTTTAGTCAGGCAAGCACATAGTAATTTAAGTTACTGTTATTATTCTAGACACATTTTCTGGACTTGTATTTGTAATCACCTACCTACCTGTGCGCCGATGTGTGTGTGCGTGTACATAAGTGTGCATCTATCCCTGATTTGTACAGCGCCCTGAGCTCTTGTGAGAAAAGGCGCTGTATAAATGTTCATTATTATTATTATCAAGCAATGATATGATTTGTCACAAACTTGTCAAACAGGGCAGTTGAAGAGTGTGAGTTAATGTCAAACACTAGATTGAAAAGATTCACTTTTTCTTTACCGATTCACTGTTTAGCACTTGGTTTCTTTCGGGATTAAGTTTGGTATTTCTAAACAGTCTGACATCTTTTGTGCCTCTGCATACAGGGTATTATTTTGTTAGCTGTTTTTCCAGCACCAGTCACGGTGACATGACTGAGTGCAGGTTAACTGCTGGTTTGTTATCATGAAAACTAGATTCTATGGCCTGTGGGTGTGTTTGTCACAGGCTTTGCACACCTTTGTAGGTAGATCATCAGACCTTGCAGTACATTTTCTCATTGAGAACTGACAAGAATTCCTGTTTTGTTGAAAAAGGCTTCCTTAGTTCCTGCCTTGTGGGTGATGGAGAAATCTGCAGGATATATACATGTCCAGGGACAGCTTCTCGGTTCCGCGTGTCTTGGAAGTTCAGAAAAATTGACAGTGAATGACTTATAAAATCTAACATATAACTTGGTAACTGGTCATCTGGGAGTGTCTTTACTGTAGAAACTCAGTTTCAGATCAGGCAGACATCGTGTTTTGTGGCTGCAGTGGAAATGATCGAAATGGATTGTGGCTAAAGTAGATAGAATAGGGGTGAAACGTTTCCAAATGTTTTCTGCTGCAACTATATAATATATACTGCTGATTTCACTGTGAGTCGTACGACATTCAACTGTAGAATTTTGTCAGACAACTTGGGTTTAAGGATCCGAAATCAACGAGGAAATCTACTTACAGTGGATCTGTCTTTAAAACAGAGGCTATGTCCTAACCCGTCGACCAACGTTCAGATCTTTCCAAGCAGTTTTCAGGTCTCCACTTCGAAAACTGAGCAGGGGGTTATTTTCAGCATAGCTAGCTGCTTCAGAATTCGACAAAATTACGTTTTTTCGTTGTTGTTTTTTTTAGTGCGGTTAGCTAGAGTTTGATCCCATACAAATGTTTTGGTGTAGTTAGCTATTCTAGAGTTTGGCTCCATTAAAATGTTTCTGTGCAGTTAACTAGAGTTTGACCCCCTGAAATATTTCAGCGCAGTTAGCAAATAAAGTGTTTGGCCCCACCAAAACTTCTCAGTGCAGTTTGCTGATCTAGAGTTTCTTACCAATCAAAAACTGTTGCCCATGATATTTTGCTGATGTGGCACCCATATACTTTAGATGAGTGGGTTACAGCAGCGCAGATTTGCAGATCTAGCATACCTACTAACTGGCTGATTGCTTGCCACTGTCCCAACTGTCTGCTTGCCACTGTCCCAACTGTCTACTTGCCACTGTCCCAACTGTCTACTTGCCACTGTCCCAACTGTCTACTTGCCACTGTCCCAACTGTCTACTTGCCACTGTCCCAACTGTCTACTTCTCACTGTCCCGGTTGCCTGCTGTCTGACAGCTTTGTGTCATGGCGCTACAGCATGCCCCAGTCAATGGTCGGCTCAGCGTTTACACTGCACCTTTCCGGAACTAAAACAAGCCCGGGGGTTGTGTTCATGAACATGGCAGTCATCAGTGAACATGGTTCACAGCCCCTGTCACTCGGAAGGGAGGTGCCAGAAGTTTGCCTGTCCCAGACGTGTCTATCTGTAGAGAGCATATGGCGTTTCCCAGTCTGTCACCTTTGCCCCACATCGTTTGCTTGCAACAGAAATCAAAATGTCCTGGCCAATTCTCAGAGAGTGCAGACAACAGTACTGAGTGATGCTGGTGTGAACACAGACGGCTGCCTGGTGCTAAATAATGCTTGTCCTCACGTCCGGTGGGAGGGGGGGGACAGAGGTTCGAACCTGGGATGTGGAATCAGGTATTTCTACTTAAGGTCCACACTAAAGTTAGTGATAGTCGTAACCTGGGCAGTTGGGCTGAGGTCTGGGCTGTTGTTGGATATGTTGGAATGAGGTGCACGGCCAGGTCACGTGCAGATGCTTAATCACCAATGCGTGCGTGCAGCGAGGACGCCAGCTTCCTAACGACCTTCTCGCTTTTTGATGCTGGGCGGCACGAGCTTTGGTCTCTGATCTCCACGCCATCAGGTCCGCGTAAGCCGCACTGGGAAAGCCCGATGCGAACAGTGTACCGGACACAAAGTCCGACCACCAGCATCTCGTGACGGCAGGTCTGTACGGGACACCAAGATGGGAATGGGTATAATGCTCATGGTATATAAAGAATTGAGGTCTAAAACTGTAAAGGTAGCTCAGCTGGGAGATCTGCGGACTAGCAGGTGGAAGGTTGCTGGTTCGAATCCTGGTGTGGTCAAGTTATACATTGTGCAGATTCCATTCGGCTTTTTCCACGCACATGAAACTTCCTGTCCGCACTGGCCATCTTACTGCAGCTATCAGTCTGGTGTTTCTTTCAGTGCATGGATTAGTAATAGGACCCAACCCCCAATAGTGTGAAATCACCGCACTGTCCTTCTAAATAACAATAACAATGCAGCAAGCAGTTGTAGACACAAATGTAAGAGATACACTTTGACAAAATTATAGTAGACTTCAAACAGAAGCTGAAAACCCCATACAAAGATCACTCCCAAATCTATACTGATGGCTTGTATGACCCAACCATTCTTGCTACAGGTATAGGAGTTTATGTGTCCATAGAAGCAGCCATCTCAGGTGAACTTCCAAATCACGCATCAATATTTACAGCAGAATTCACAGCAATACTTGCTGCTCTTCATATGATAGGTATAAACACAGCAAACCTAAAACCAGACAGAGAAAAGCTATTTGTAGTTGTTTCTGACTCGCTGTCGGCACTGCAGGCGATTCAAAACCAGTCACCAGAAAGATTAGATCTAGTGTACAAAATATTATCTCAAGTAAATACACTACACAAAA
>SMGT01015201.1:393967-409896 GCA_004794575.1 Lanistes nyassanus | reverse complement strand
AAGGCTGGGCGAAGGGGGACGGGAGGGAGTTGGTCAGTGAGACCAAGGTAGCTTGCGCCGCCCGTGGAGACTGGATGACTCAATCACGGGGTTCCTGAGGGACCTGCAACAGCCTCTCCCGATAACGGCCACAGAATGTCGGCCTGCATGGGTAGCGCGCTGTCTTGGCCTTTCGGCACGCGCCTAGCGACCTGCCTGCCGTTTGGCGTCCTGCCTCTCTGGGCCGGGTCTGGGCCACTATTTCTCCCTCTCTCTGGCAGCCTTGGCCATGTCTGGCCCTAGATTGTGACTGGTTGGCAACGTGGGTGGTAACTGGGCCACTATTTCTCCCTCTCTCTGGCAGGCTGGCAGCCTTGGCCGTGTCTGGCCCTAGATTGTGACTGGTTGGAAGATTCTCTTGGACCCATGTTCTCTCGAGGTATACAGTCCGGTTGGCTGTAGGACTGACCAGCACAGAACAGGCGGTGTGTGGGACATCAGCCCTCAGTGGTCATACCTGGGCGGCTTTCTGAGTGCTGTAGGATGGTCAGTGTCGGTATAACGTTATGTGCGTCTGGCCTGACAGCTTTATGACAGAAAAATGGCCGCCACAGTGACTTAACCCGCTTAACAGCGTGCACAGAGACTCTGGAAGTGGAATGCTGGCATCTTGTATTATTTTTGCTATTAAACTATCGACTGGTAAGAGCAGTAATCAGCTATTGGCGCCATGCTCGCAGAGCCATTGTACTGACAACAGTGAGTCTGTCACACGATCAGGTGAAGGCAGGCAGCTGCTTTTGTTGCGAGACTCAGTCCCGCTGGCTTTGTTTAGTGAAACTGGTTTCACTTTCTTCCCGAAACGTTGCCAGCCACGCAAGCTGGTTTCAACAACTTCAGGTCGGGTGCGGCCCTAGAAGTGACAGAGCGCGCGGTGTTGTACTCACGTAGACAACGCGCGGAGATATCACATTGTAATACTTCTCTCATGTTTCTTCGGCATTCCTTTCTGACCCAGCTTGAGCAAAGCCCAGCTGTCGAAGGATGGAGGGCGAAACAGGGTGCTGTGAGTGTAGGGGTCACACGAGAAGGGAACGATACACACAAATTGTTTAGAACGCAGGGAATTACAGCAGCGAACGACGCGGGCTGTACAGTGTTCTTCACACAGCACGCCGGCCACAGGAAATCCACATCAGGACACACCCATAGACCGTTCTCACGAAGGCTGGGTTGATCCATGAAACAACTAGACGGTTCTCTGAGTGTTCCAACTGAAGGCTTGTTTAGTTAATTCTATCAGTTCACCAGTTGCGTCTATAGACCGCTATAAATCTGTACAATTTGTATAAATCCACAGTTGCACCGGTCCTGAACAGAGGTGCGGCGTCCTTGCTCGAAGTGCTTTGCCGAAAAGAGGCTTATACTGTAGAGATAAGGCGTTCACCAGTGGAAATACTTAAAGCTAGGGTCTGCAGGTGATGTTAGTGGACGGACGTCAGCTGGGGGTGGGGGGGTGGGGTAACATTGTTGAGGGTGCCCAGCTGCTTGTGGTCGTAGACACCTGTGTGCCGTGCCGCGCCGCTTTCTGCGTGGTGCTGCTGTTGTACGTACCTGGTGTACCTGCGTGATTGTGGTACCGCCAGCGGCTGGAACTCCTAATAGAAGGGGCGATAATTACCTCCAGTTATCCAGCATGCCACTTACTCGAGTTATGTGCCCATCATCTGCATTCCCGCTGAGGATCGGCGTTTTGCAGCAGACAGTATGACAGAAAGGTGGAGAAGATGGCGCCACTAGGACCACGTCACGTGCTGCTGTCATTCGCTCGCTCACTCAAACAAGAGCGTGTGAGGAGTCTGGTACTTTGGATGAGATCGCTTCGACTGATTCAGCATTGTCCTTTCCCAGGTTGCTGTTCGGTCGTTCGTTAGGTACCTTCTGCATGCGGCAGTAGGGGGGGGGGGCGCTGGGAGCGTCACCGGAGTGCTGACTGAGCGAAAAGCCATGTACGTCACTTGCAGGGAGCAGGGAGCAGCAGTGGGGCTGAGGAGCGTTAGAGGGACGTAATTACAGCGAAGACTGTGGTCGTAGCCAGCCGACAGGTCCCGCGAGACGAGGACTACAGTCGGCGGGCAATGGTCGATAGCGGTCCGCGGGCCGACATGCAGCGCGGACAGACCCATGTGAGAGTGGAAGCTGAGGGTAGGACAACTCCGGGCATTCAACTCCGACCCCAACATTCTCCCTCCCAACCCCTACCTCCCGTCCGACGCCTACACGGGCCCAAATGTTCCTAGGTTACTGTCAAGAACACGTTTCCCCTTCAGGATGCTGACCCCGTCCCCCAGCCGGTCTGCGCAAGATGTAATTGATGTGTTCAGTCGCATCTCTGCCTATAGCATTGCTTGGATGGTTATGACTGCTAATCTGTGTCTACACTGTGGCCGACATTATGACTATAATATCTTTGCTTAGGGCATTACTGACGTGTTCTGAATGTAACACCTTTGCCTAAAACATTAAGTGCTACGATTTACGATTGTAATATCTTAGGGCATTACTGACGGGTTCTGAAGGTAACACCTTTGCCTAAAACTTTAAGTGCTACGATTTATGATTGTAATATCTTAGGGCATTACTGACGGGTTCTGAAGGTAACACCTTTGCCTAAAACATTAAGTGCTACGATTTACGATTGTAATATCTTAGGGCATTACTGACGGGTTCTGAAGGTAACACCTTTGCCTAAAACATTAAGTGCTACGATTTATGATTGTAATATCTTAGGGCATTACTGACGGGTTCTGAAGGTAACACCTTTGCCTAAAACATTAAGTGCTACGATTGTAATATCTTAGGGCATTACTGACGGGTTCTGAAGGTAACACCTTTGCCTAAAACTTTAAGTGCTACGATTTATGATTGTAATATTTTAGGGCATTACTGACGGGTTCTGAAGGTAACACCTTTGCCTAAAACATTAAGTGCTACGATTTATGATTGTAATATATTTACTAAGGGCATCACTGGCGTGTTCTGTAACACCTTTGCCTCTAACGTTGATGACGTCTTCTGGGTGTGCAGTGGGCCCCACTGTTTCATCCTAAAGTGGGAATGCAGTGGGGGGTAGGCTGTTGGGTGCACTTGGTGTTGGTGGAGAGTTTTATTATTAGATGTGGAATGTGCAATCACTGTTTCCGTCAGTTAAGAATGGCTGATGGTAGACGTGTCTAGAGGAAGTGTAGTTAGATTATTTACTTGTAGTATTTCCCGTGAACCTTGATCTCTCACAAGTACTCTGGTTGTCTGGCCAGTCCTGGCGTTTGCCTCACATCGTCTTAGTCAGCCAATGAGGTGTCAAACTCTTGTGCAGTCCGAGTAGTGCCTACACTCCAGTGTCATCGCAGATTCATCTCGGGGATGATTTCGTATAACCCCCGCCCCCCTGCCCCACACCAAAAAAACTGTGTCCAAGTGACAGCCTGCTGCAGCAGCTCTGAACAACCCAGTTTTGTGTGCAGACTCCCAAGTGCCTCTTTGCCACGCGAACCATTAGCAAGAAGCGAGAATTTGGGTTTTGCACGGGGCTCAAAAGATCGCTATCGGGAAGCTGGCAAGACCTTGCTACAGCGAGTAAATGGGATGGAGAGGTGGGGGGGTGGCTTGCTTCCCTGGTCTCTTGCCCTCACCTGAGAGAGCTGAGCAGCGCGGAGCCTCTTGATGTGGCAGCCAGAGAGAGCAGACATTCTCCAACAAAAGAGAGAGAGAGAGAGAGAGAGAGAAGAGTTTTGCATGACTTACGGATTGTCAATAGCCACCTGGCGGGTAGTGAAAGAATCCTCCTCATTCCCGAGTTGCTGTGCTAGAGAAACATGTAGGTGTGAGGCGGCGTGTGAGAGTAACTGCCCATTTCGCCTGCGTCTTACCTGTTTTACCTGTTTTCTTGCAGAACTGTCCCCCTGCCCTTTGCTGAAGTTGAACTCCGGTCTATCCTACAATCGACTGTGGTGAGTACTTCTAATGTCTGTCTGTGGGAGTCGGGCAGGACTATGAAGACACATTTGTAGCGCTTGTGTTCGGTACAGGCTATGGGAACCGTATTGCGTGTAGAGAAAACCGTAGTGTGTGTAGAGAAGCCGAGAGAAGAGTTGAAGGAACAAGTACCCAGTGGAGACTTGCCGATCCCATGTCTTTCAGCTGGAGCCATTTCGGCGCGTGGGGGTGGGGGTGGGAACCACAATCGACTGGCGTCTAACAACGACACGAGGCTACTGTCCCTTCAGATCGCGAGACCCAAGCCTGAAGCATAACTTGGAAGCTGTTCTTCCAAACGGAAACATGTAGCATAAATATGTTGTGCACATTCTAGAATGAGCTAGCGACGTTACGTTGAAAAGCAGGTCTACAATAAAACTAACATGAACTGCACTCGAATTGCTAGGAACAGTGCCGAGAAAACGTGCATCACAAACTCTTATGCTTGTTGGAGATCAGTTCATGGAGAGAACACCTAATTACGAGGTTTTAATCCTAATGTATAAACGCCAGTACTATAGTAGCATTTGTTTATTTGACGGGAGGACGCGTGTGCCTATAAAGGAGAGGTGAGTGTCTACACTTCGCAGCCCTTCTGATTTCTCAGATTTTAAAAACAGATGTCTGAGGCTTTTTAAGCGCCTGATACCTGCGGACACACCTGAAAACTCTCTCTACATGAAAGCCTAGTGTTGACACTGGAAGGCACATGGGGGTGCAGGCGCGCAAACGCTCGCAGAAAAAGAGTGAGGAAGGAAGCACAGCGCGAGCTGAGCTGTTGGCGGGTCAGGTAAGAAGGCTGGATGGGGAAAGGGGAAAGGCGAGGTGGCAGAAGCTAGGTGAGTCAGCCGTGTGGTGTGAGCTTGTCACCCTGCAGTGCGGCACACACAACGCGGCATGCGCGTGCTGAAATGCCGGGCGCGGGGGGAGGGGAGCGTACCTTCACATGCCACAAGTCCAGAAAGTATGCGCCACAAATAGCCGGCTCTGGCTCCAGCAGGAAGTGTCTCGCGACCTGCAACTCCATATCACGTGCGCGTGCTTCTCTCTGGTCCTTACTACGCACTGCCGCCACGCCACAGTTTCTAACAGAACGCATGTCCAAACACTGCGTTTTGTCAGTTTTCTGTTTGTTGAGGAGGCGGGGAGAGGAATAGAATGATTCCCCCCACCCAAATATGAAGAGTTGTGGGGACTTTAGGCAAGTTCTGAGCACGTATAGTTTATATAAGCAAGCGTATAGTTCGTGTGTCTAGTTTGGCAGTCGATCCATTAGATGTTTAGTTTGGTGGTCGCTGCACTAACCACAGTCAACTTTATCAGTCAGTATCATCGCTACATTACCAGCAAGGTTCACCTAGTTTCAGTCGCTACATTACCAGCGCGTTTCACCTAGTTTCAGTCGCTACATTACCAGCGCGTTTCACCTAGTTTCAGTCGCTACATTACCAGCGCGTTTCACCTAGTTTCAGTCGCTACATTACCAGCAAGGTTCACCTAGTTTCAGTCGCTGCGTTACCAGCAAGGTTCAGCTAGTTTCAGTCGCTGAGTTACCAGCAAGGTTGAGCTAATTTCAGTCGTTGCGTTACCAGCAATGTTCTGCTAGTTTCAGTCGCTGCGTTACCAGCAAGGTTCAGCTAATTTCAGTCGTTGCGTTACCAGCAAGGTTCAGCTAATTTCAGTCGTTGCGTTACCAGCAATGTTCTGCTAGTTTCAGTCGCTGCGTTACCAGCAAGGTTCAGCTAATTTCAGTCGTTGCGTTACCAGCAAGGTTCTGCTAGTTTCAGTCGCTGCGCTGGATGCGGCAAGCGCATGCAACAAAGACGATGAGGGCATGCGGTACTGCAATATTTCTGTTCTTTTTATCCACAAGTTTCCGCACGCCATTTGAGGATACTGTGGCCGGGGCCATGTCTCAAGCCAGTTCGAGGCTCATGATCCTCACTTCCGCTTAGCTAGTTAAGTGATAGCTGCATCTCGCAAGCGGCTCGCATTCCAGCCAGAAATCGAAGGAAAAAAATATCAAAAAGGTGGTGGTGACACCTGCTCATTTATAGGGTGTAAAAACAACAGAAGAGTTTTACATCGGTGGCGTCTTCGCAATGTGTGGTGCACAAACCACTTCTGCACGGCGAGTGCCCCTGTGAACCGGTCATACGAAACCCCGAACAGCCACGAACAGCCACCAAAATTCACGGTCTTAGGTCTAAATAAAGGTTTTAAAGGTATATCAAGCATTAAAATGCACTTTCTGAATTATTTGATGCATAATATGTCAAAAATCGACATTATTTGTGTGCGTACATTTTACAAATTTGTGTCAGTACAGTTAATCATAATGAGTTATCGTCTGCTCGTCCGCCGTGTATACGAAATACATCAGAACGCACTTTCTGAATTATCTGATGTTTAATATGTCAAAAATCGACACTTGTGTACGTACATTTTACAGATTTATGTCAGTACTGTCATCGTCTGCTCGTCTGCCGTGTATACACAATTGTCGGTTTTTAACATATTATGCATCATACAATTCAGAAAGTGCTTTCTGATGCTTGATATACCTTTAAAGCCTTTTATTTAGGCCTAAAACCATGGATTTCGGTGGCTGTTCGGTATTTCGTATACACGGCGGACGAGCAGACGATAACTGTACCGACACAAATCTGTAAAATGTACGTACTCAAGTGTCGGTTTTTGACATATACATCATATAATTCAGAAAGTACTTTCTGATGGTTGATATACCTTTAAAATCTTTTATTTAGGCCTAAAACCATGAATTTTGGTGACTGTTCGTGGCTGTGCATGGCTGATTAACTGAGAGGATGAAGGCAAACCGGAACTCACGATCATGACTGGCACAAGCTTGCCTCCAGCGCCGTTTGGGTATCACGCCAAGCGGTACCGGAAGCGCGAACTTGTGGATTGCACTTCCGAGAACTGGAACCAGCAGCACACGGCCGCTGTCCGTAGCTGATGACGTCAGCGTCTCCTGTCCTGTGTTGCACGTGCGGGTCGATCCCGTCCCCTGTGGCGAAAGTGACGTCAGAGATCCCTGACCTGGACAACTGGTGTTTGCACGCGCAGCTCCTTGCTCGTGTGGACTGTCATCTCGCCACGGGGCCGCACGCTGCGCAGACGGGCGGGCGTGAAGGAGGGGTGGGGGTGGGTGTTGCAGGATAGCACGGGCCGTAGGATCACACTGCGTGGGGGTCTAGGGCGGACACTCGGGGTCGGTCGTAGTGACCTCCCTTGAACCCGTTACCTCCCTTGACTGTGCCTGACGGCAGCGCGATGGCGGAACGGCTGTCATAGGTGGTGGCCACATCAGGTCGGCCAGATCTTGTTTTCTCGTCTTGTGTCCGACCGCCGCAGTGGTCTAACAGCCGAGATATCTGCTTCCGAAGCGGAAGGTCGGTTGTTCGCGCCCCGCCCGAGTTGTAACCAACACTTACAAGTTTGCAAGCCAGACGTAAGCCGATACATTGGCCAACCACCCCTCCCCCGTACTGGGAATTTTTTGTGGGGGGTGGAAGAAGGTATTCAACAATTAATAAAGAACAAATGAGGACCGAGCTCAAACATAGCCGTATGCAGACGCATGTGCCCAAGGGAGCTTACCGTACCCAAACACGTAGCAAAGAGAGGGCCGAAAGAAAGGAACTTGGATCTAGGTACAGTGAAAGCCGGTTAATCGGACCACATCGGGACGCGATGATTTTGGTCCTAATAACCGTGTGGTCCGATTACACGAACATGCCCATGTTACAGTTAAGACGGGACGTGCTACACGTAAAATACAGTGTATTAAAATGTCATTATGACCTTTATTGTGCGACACACACGTATGGCGAACGTACAAACAAGAACTACAGTCGAATTTTATTTATTGAAAAATAAATTTACAAACAAATTCTTCGAAACGATCTCCACGATACATGTACAGTACTCAACATGCGAATAACAATTAAAAAGTTCTTACCAAATTCCAGTCGACGTTTGAAGAACTTATGTTCTCTTGACGGATTGCACTTGAAGAAAATCACCACAAACATCTAACGCAGCCATGGGACTGCCTTCACGTCCCTCCTGCATGAAATAGAGGCGCGAAGTTTCAATGCATTTCCTGGCACCCTGTGTTGTCACGTGCACCAACTCACTGGGGCATCGTCGTCTTCCGATGCTGTCGTGTGTTTCGCTGCCATTCGAGCAACAATTGCAGCGTCGTCATCTTCATTGTCATCGTAGCATTGAAGCTCGTTGTCGATGGATAAAAATTCTTCGTCATTTTCTTATTCGCTGTCACGTTCTTTGGTCTGTTTAAGCGGAATTTTGGTCCGAATAAGCGAATAATATTAGGCTTATGTACATAGGATTTGTTTCGGTTCTTTAAGATTCGGTCCGAATAAGCGGCTGGTCCGATAATCCGGTGGTCCAATTAACCGGATTCGACTGTATTCAACAAGTTAGTGGAGGACGGTGCCCCTTCTTCACCCACCCCCGTAGCACTTTGCCCACCCGGGTTACCCAGCCTCCCGTGACGCTTTGGTGGCATGACGCTGGTAACGGGGGGAATGGACCTGCAGATGACATCTCAGTCTGCCTTTGAATAGGTCTATTGTTGAATAGATCTACTCTTCGGGTCGGAAGGGTGGTGTAGGCCGTGGGCAGACTGCGCGTCGTCTTCACGTTATGAACAACGAGCGCTGGAGACAGTTATATCTGACGAGAACTGGAGGCCCGCATGTCTCGATCTTTAGTGTCGCCTCTCGTCATTTTTGTCTTCAGCAAACACCAGGCGCAGCAACGTCGTCTCTTGTCGCGCCTTTCGTGTGTTGCTTCACCTGCCAGCGACCTCGACAACCACCGTTTCTCGTGTACGAAGTCGTGATGACATTGATGGGGTGGGGCTGGCGCTTGCTGCGTAAGTTGTGATGTTAAAACGGGGGGGGGGGGCCTAATTTACCACTGATAACCCCAACAAAGTACTGGCAGCGCTCAACACAACCGTATGCTGACGTATGTGACCAAGGGAGCTTACCTTACCCAGAAACGTAGCAAAGAGAGAGTCGAAAGTAAGGAACGTGGCAGATCTTCGTGTCTAGCGCTGCCAGTACTTCTTGTTGGAGTTATCATTTGATGATTTATAGCGCTCGGTCCTCATTTGTTCTTTATTAATTATAATTTACCTCTGTTGATTAGCGTGATTGGACTTGGACATTTCAGATGCACTTCTAAATCTTAGCATTGTTTTAGAGAAATTTAGACACTTTTTTAAAATCGCTTCTAAATCCTGTAGATGACATTTTAGCAACGTTTTCTGCATGATCTTCTCTTCGGACTGTGAATCGCATAATATTCGCTTCAGACTGTGCATCGCATAATATTCGCTTCAGAGTGTGAATCTGCCCCAAGCCGTTGTGAAATTCCTAAAAACTGAGTCAATTGTAACATGGCGTCAGTAGCGCCGGAACCCTGCTCATAGGAGAAATGGTTAAATTTAAAACAAGGGAACTGTACCAAGCTAGAACAGGACAAAGACGAAGACAATCTACATGTTTCGGGGCACTACCCCTTCATCAGGACGACACGAAAACGACGAAAAAACGAAAAAGAAAAAGACTTAGCTGCAGTAGATGTGGCGCGTGGGCTGGATAGCAGGAGAATGACCAATGGGGTAGTTTACAGGTTAGACCCGATGGCGCAATAATGTTTCAGTTTTCAGATTTACACAAGTCGGATTAAAATTGTTCTTCCTCAGAAGATCGAAAGTTGTGTTTGGATGTCCCAGTGAACAGGAGAGCCTTGCCGAGCAAGTGTTGTTCGCTTTACGCTTAGTTTGAGATTAGAAGTTGTCGCTGGGTGCATTTTCTGGGGAACACGATAAATCTGTTTTGTCAAGATTATCTCGTACCACTGAGCCTTCCACAAAACCTCTTGGCTGCTTGCTTGCGGAATATATTTTCTGGAAAACATTTTGCGTTACATTACAAATAGTTTATATTGGAGCTCAGTGATTTCTCGCGGTATAGTGTTCATGTTTATGCCTTAGTTTTGCTTTTAACGTACAGTTCAATTCCCTTTTGGATTAAAAAAAAAATCTCTCCGTCTGCACATAAACAGTTGCAAGCTTCCACGTTTGGAAAGCAACATTCTTTTTGTTTTGGAATAAGTCTGCACGGAGAGTATCCTTTTAATTCGCTTGTTTTTCCTTGCACGATCGCGTTCATTATAACGCGCAGTCGCTTATAGGAATGATCTGTGACGCTAGTCGCGCTTAAAATGGCTTTAATTTTAACCAGAACGCTTTTAACAAATCTCTTCCAGTTTAATTTACCCGGTTGTGCCCACCCTTTGTTAAATATTGTTTAAGCGAAAACTGTCTTGGCTCAAAAACTTTCGGTTTAAAGGCGTTTTGTGCATCTGTCGTCTGTACGTGATGCTGTGCGGATAAACTCCGTCCCTTATATCTTTAAGACCTCGGAAGAAAACGCTTAGTGGAGAAGAATCGAGTTTGCCTCCAAAAAAACGTGCTTTCTGCTTTTAAAAAAAACAACAACGAAGATTAGCTAGGAGTACTACAGTATACTGTATAAACAAAAAGCAACGAAGATTAAACAGAGTGTACACTCAAACCTAACAACCCTTTTATACTGCACTAATACATGGGAAATGACAAGAAAACGTCATTATCTGAGGTAAACTTTCAGTATGACGTTTATTTATATATTAAAAGTGCACAAAAAAGTGCAAACCCCATATGACGTCAACAGGGTATCTTCACTTCTGCTATGTGAGAAACTGGCGGTGTTCGAGTAGAGAGATCAAAATGGGGAAAATATGCGGGACAAACACCAGTGAAAAGACGATAAAATTTCAGTCACAAATCTTTACAGGAGCTTAAAAAAGTGTCATTTTTTGCATACTATGCATCAAATACTTATAAAACTGCATTCTCTAAAACCTTATATTTAGTCCTAAAACCGTAGCTTTTGATGGCTGTTCGCGGCTGTTCTTGGCTATTCGTGCATCTCGACAGACAAGGATACGATGACATTTCAAACACAAACCTTCAAAAGCTCCATACATCTGTGATTTTTTCTGGTATATTATGCATCAGAAACTTATAAAAGTATATTTTGATAATAGCTTATCCATTCTCGCATGTGCTATACCGATCGAATTGGGAATTGTGGCTATTCCGTATTCGGGGTTTCGAAATGGAATGATACACGGCAGAAGAGCAGATCTGTAAAATCTGTCAAATGTACGTACTCAAGTGTCGATTTTTGGCATATTATGCATCAATAATTCAGAAAGTGCATGATCTTTCATGGCTGTTCGGTATTTCGTATGAGCAGACGATAACAGTACTGACACAAACCTGTAAAATGTACGAACTCGGGTCGATTTTTAGCATATTATACATAAAATAATTCAGAAAGTGCATTCTGATGTTCGATATACCTTTAAAACCTTTTATTTAGGCCTAAAACCGCGGATTTTGGTGGCTGTTCGGTATTTCGTATACACGGCAGACGAGCAGACGATAACTGTACTGGCACAAATTTGAAAAATGTATGTACTTTACTCAAGTGTCGATTTTTGGCATATTTTGCATCAAACAATTCAGAAAGTGCATTCTGATGCTTGATATACCTTTAGAACCTTTTACTTCGACCTAAAACCATGGATTTCGGTGGCTGTTCGGTATTTCGTATACACGGCAGACGAGCAGACGATAACTGTACTGACACAAATTTGTAAAATGTACTTACACAAATAATGTCGATTTTTGGCATATTATGCATCAAATAATTCAGAAAGTGCATTCTGATGCTTGATATACCTTTAAAACCTTTTATTTAGAACTAAAACCATGGATTTCGGTGGCTGTTCCTGGCTGTTCGGTATTTCGTATACACGGCAGACGAGAAGACGATAACAGTAATGACATAAATCTTTAAAACATACGTACTCGTGTCGATTTTTGGCATATTATACATCAGATTATTCAGAAAGTGCATTCTGATGCTTGATATACCTTTAAAACCTTTTATTTAGACCTAAAACCATGGATTTCGGTGGCTGTTCGTGGCTGTTCCAGTGTTTGGTATTACACGGCGGACGAGCAGACGATAACTGTACTGACACAAATATTTAAAATGTACGTACTGAAGTGTCGATTTTTGGCATACAATGCATCAGATAATTCAGAAAGTGCATTCTGATGCTTGATATACTTTTAAAACCTTTTATTTAGACCGTGGCTGTTCGTGGCTGTGCGGGGGTTTCGTATGACCGTGGCATGCCGTCTTTGTTGTTACCCTGGTGATGTCATGAGCCTCGATTCAGCTGTTCCGGTTTTTTTTAGATCAGTCTCCTCAATGCAGAACTTTCGATTAAAATAGTGACTGATCGGTCGATCTTCTGGTAAAATGACTAGTGCCACGCGATTCCCCAGATTTGATTCTATTTAGGCATACAAAGTTGCCATGGAGAGTTTACCCTCACTTTAAATAGGACTACTACAGTATACTGTATAAACAAAAAACAACACAGGTTAACTAGGAGTACACAAAACTGTATAAACAAAATACAACGAAGGTTAACTAGGACCACTACAGTACTGTATAAACAAAAAACAACGAAGGTTAACTAGGACCACTATAGTACTGTATAAACAAAAAATAACCAAGGTTAACTGGGACAATTCCAGTACTGTATAAACAAAAAGCCTTGGGCCTTTTCACCTAAAACACCCTCCCGTCCCTCCCACACACATCTCCCAGTTAACAATTAATCCGAACACGTGAAAGTAGTTCTGCAAGCCAAGCCTACTATGCCTCGAGATAAAGATTTCAATGATTTTTTTTACACAGGTATCTTCGTCTTCGTCTATTAAATTCATTCATGCATTGCTTTTTCTTACTTTCACCTGTGAAACTGCTTTCGAAGCTGTTATGTCTGTATCATCAGACTGATCTTAATAATTGTCTGATCATTTCATCACGCGTCGCCATCTTTACATGTACTTCCGCCTAACCTTCTCAAACATCGGTTTATTAGCGTCACTTGCCGATATTTTGCTAGCGGTTAGATTTCTGATGTTGCTAGCGGTTAGAGTTCTAGTGTTGCTAGCGTTTTTGCAACGCGGGCCTGGTCTGGTCGGTGCTGACCATCAGCTGAGGCCTGGTGGCGAAGTTTTTTCCCCAGTTGAGTTCTGGCCCAGCCCGCACACGCATGTCACCTTTAATCCCGTTTAGCGCAAAGACACAGGGTTGAACTTATACATGAAAACAGAAGCCCTACCTACTGTCTGTAGTACTGTGTGTCAGAGTTCTGTGGCCGTACCGTCCTGTCTGTAGTACTGGCCTGTGCGTTCCACTCTGTATCTGTACGAAATGCAGTGCGGTAAAAACGAATGTGCTTTTGCCTAGTGGTCACATGAGTGTCCTCGGTAGACTAATAAAAGGATAGTTTGAATGGTAGATTAAAAAACCTGAGTCTTGTTAGTTGAGATTTAAGAGTTTGGGTTAAAATGAAGGAAGCTTGCAGAACACTTTGGGAAAACAGAATGTGTTTTTTTATTTATTTCAAATCGTTTGAGGGTGGATGGGCGCGAGACAGGAGAAAAGTTTCAGAAATCCGTGGGAGCTTCATCTGACACATTTCAAATGGGTCGCCCTTACCAGTGAGATGCAACATTTCAAATGGGAGGCCTCTGCGGGCGAGATGTAAATGAAGTGGGCGGGACGTGTGGAGCAATTTGTCCGTTCTCACCAGACACCTGCATGCACTGCACAGGCCTGCCGCAGGCCTGTGGATGTGGATCGAAGTTCATTTCCGTAGATTGTAGTTACTGCCGTCACAGGCGGAGGGAAAAACAGGTACCTCTGGTAGTGATGGGGCAGGGGGGATAGATGTACGGGGGTCAGGCTTTTGGAGGATAAGATGTAATTACATGAGATGTGGTTGCTGGTGGCTGTAGCGATAGTAGATGGAACTACTGCTGTCAGACCTTCGTCAGTCACACAACTTGGCAGCAGCACAGACTGTGGCGGCTGGTAGTAGATGGAGTAACAGTTCCCCAAACTTGAGCTGCTGCCGTCAGACCGTCTCGCTCCCGTGAACAGAGCCTCGCCAGTTCTGGTCATGGTGACGCTGTGTCACAGTGTTCTGTGCGAGTCGACAGGAAGCGCGTTTTCTAGTGTTCGCGGGACGGATGGGGGGAGGAGAGTGGTTTTAGAAACCTGGAAGGAGAGAGGTGCCAGTTGGGGGTAGGGGCACATGAGTAGCGTGACCTTGTGCGTTCCCTCGACTTGTGATTTGGCGGTTTGTGACGCGGCATGTGACGACCGATTCTGGCTGCACCCCCTTCCTGGCTACTGCGCTGTAGCCACGCCGATAACGCGCACGTGATGTTTTCACATTAGGGTCGTCCTCGGTGTGACGGCTTTTCGTATGAGCTGGGCCTTGTAAACACAACTGGACCGCAATCAAGACGCCCTAAGGATTTGGTGGATTGAAGGAAGAGAAAAGGAGAAAGTCCGCGACGACAGCTCTTTGAACAGGACCCACGTGTACAGAAAGTACGTATGACAGACATGGGATCCCAACGCGTTAGCGCCATGATATGGGTCGCCGCGCAGTTAGGGATAAATATTACGCATGTTGCCCTGTGTCTAGAGGCAAGTTTCTTCACGGGGGTGAGTAGTGTGCGTAGTGCACCATGCCGACAGCTGAATCTAGACACGGTGAGTGCGCATTGACCGGGTGTAGGCATCTACCGGTGAAGAAAATCGGGCTGGCTGCATGCGCCCTCCATACGTAAAGGTGCCAGCAAACAGTCGTGTATCGAATGGAACGTAGTTGCTTCGTGACCGAAAACAGATCGCATGTGGTGGTAAAATTTACAAGTGAAAAAAAAAACCTCCACGAACACATTCAGAACATGTAGCATCAACCTTTTCAAGAAACAAACGGGACTTCCATCACGCCACGGCGCGTGGCCTGCCGGGAATTGTGTATTGTCTGGGCTCCGTTTGGGGACATCTTCACTGATTCAATAGTCGATTGTAAAATGCATAGGGCCAGCGGGCCTTTCCTACGACCTGCAAGCCAGCCCCAAAGGGTGTGTTGAATAGCCGTGTGCAGAAGTGCTGGAGCCCAGGCAGGGGGGTGAGTGGCGAGAGATTTGAAGATTGCCGTGAAATTCCATGGGTTCAGCAGTTACTGTTAGCGTACCCTAACTGTTGTTGACATTCTAGTTTCCATTAAGACACGTCTTCACGGGGGATGGATAAGGGGCCGGAAGCCGGACATTTGACACATCTCCTCTCACGCTTGTTTGTGTACACGACACATTTGGTTGATTGCACTACAGTAGACAGTAGCCACGTTGTTCCTCCTGAAGTTTGCTTGTAGTTACGCGGCGAGGCGAGGAGGTGTTGTCTCCTGAAAAATCGTCTGTGTGCAGGGCAGCGTTTGCTGATCCGCCCGTGCAGCTCTCTAAATTTGCTTCTAGGTTGATCAGTAGAAGAATGGCGCGTGTCGTTCTAATCTGTAGATATTTTGGATGTGACAGCGCAGAGTGAAACAGCCTGGAGCAGGGTGAAATAGACTGTTGTGAGCAGACTGAAATAGACTGTTGTAAAAGACATTCATGGCGCATCATTACATCCAGCTACAAGTCGGGATTTTAATGAGCGTCCTGGAAACCTGTCACCAGTTGTCGGACTTCCAAGCTGTGCCACTGTTGAATGTGTTGGGGTGGGGGCCGGGTGGTCTGTGCGCTGGGCAGGTGGAGGCTGGGCACGAAGTGGCGGATGAGAAGCGTTGGGCGGGAGTCTGGTGGCTGAAGTCTCGAGGGCCTGACCTGCAGGCCTCTTCGGGTCCCGCTTGTCCCC
>SMGT01015201.1:371168-389395 GCA_004794575.1 Lanistes nyassanus | reverse complement strand
CCCCATCCTTCAGCACGCAAGTTTCCCCCGCTTTACTGAACCGGCCAGGGCGCGGGGAGTGGAAGGCCCGAACAGTCGACAGGACTGACAGACACAAGAGAGAGGATCCACATTCCACAGCTGATGAGCAAAACAGACATTCTTATCAGCTTTTAACGGGACCAGAGTGGGTGGCTGGGGGTTGTGTAGCTAAATTTGGACGAGAACTATTGGTTTGTGCTCACAGTCTCTGGCATTGGGGAACTTTGCAAGCACACCTCGAGCCTGGCGTCTTCCTTTCTTTGCCAGCCTCCTGCGTGTCAGCTTGTCCTCCTCCCCTCCCCACCCCCTTCCCTGCTTTCCTCACGCATTCTGGTTGCGCAGTTCCCGCGATTGACGGCTGCGAAGGTTTCGCGTTGGCTGCAAATCTACCGGCATCGGGAAGAAAGTGCTGGTGACGGGCGGCTGTTTTTTTTTGGGGGGGGGGGGTGGCTCAGCCAGCGACTGAGTGCCGAAATAAAAAAACCCTGGGACCTCATTCCGGCTGATCACGTCTGAGGATGTCAGCTGCCTGCATTCCTTGGCCCCTACCTCCCCCATCCTCGCCAGCGCTCAGTTTGCACCCCCCCCCCCATTTTTTCCTTCCTCCTTTCTTTTTGAAGAGTTTTTGCCAGAGCCAGGCGCGGCCAAGTTGAGGCAGTCAGATGGGGTGTTGATGGTGCGGCTTGAAGCGGAGTTGCCGACCATGGAAGGCGAGATGTAAGCTGCAGCAGGCGGTGCCGGTGGGGCAGACAGAGTGAGTGTCGCTCAGGCGTTGGTGTCCGCCGGCTATTGTTTATCTTGTCGCTGTCCACGTCCACCGGCCGGCCCCGCTGCGGCTCTCCATCTGGCAGTCTGCAGGCAGTTGGCGCTTCTTCTGGTGGATGGGGGAGGTGGGGGAATTGAAGCTAGCCAATAGAGGAGCGAGTTATTTTTGGTGGATTACGCAGTGTCTGAGCTAGGCGAGGGCATTGGCGAGTGGCGATGACAGGGGAAAGAACTCCGTGAGTGGCGCTGCACGTCCCGCCCCGTCCAGCTCATGGGAGGGTAAGATGGTTTCTCCTCTCCTCCCCACCCTCTCCCCCCACCCTCCTGGCGCGCTGGGATGCTTTAACTGTTTTCCCGTCTGGCCTGCTGCTGTGGGCCATGTGATGTCGGCCTTTGCCTGGCCAGCCTGGCCTCCGTGTGCAAAGCATAGCTGTGCGTGCGTGCGTGCGCCAAGGCGCTGGCTAGCCTTGCTACCGTCAGCGGCAGTGCTGTGCGACTGACGGAGTGCTGTGCAGCGAAGCCCAGACACATCTCGCGCGCTGCACGCCGCCCGCCTTGCGCCGCCAGGGCCCGCGCAGTGCGACGTCGTACAGCAAGCAGGCAGCACGACTGCGTCACAGGACGCACTGCAAACGCTGGCCGGCCGTCTGTACACACGCCGCGCGCCCTACACGCTTACACGCTACTGTGCTGCTGGAGTGTCGACGTGTTGTGTCTGAGGGACTTTGTCTGGAGTTGTTGGTCCTGTCCACTGGTGTTCCGTCTCCGTGTTGCGGCGCGTCCGTTCATGGGGTGGATTGATACCGTGTTGCGCAGTGCCATGGGTCCAAGGTAAGTAGCTGCCAGCTTTTGTCCTACAAACCTGTCGGCCCGTGGAGCCACGACGCGGCTGTCTGGCCGTCTCGGCAGACACCGGGAGTAACAAAGGAAATCAGACGTGCTGGCTCTCTCCCAGGCTGCCCTGAAGACCAGGTGACAAGTGGGAGGGAAAGGTTTGGGGGGAGGGGGATGAGTGGATTGTACGTGAGGTTAACTAATCCCCCCCCCCACCAGACTTCTTCACAACCCATCTCCCCCGTGCTGCGCCGTGGGGGGTCACGACCTACTTGGGTCTGTTGGCTGACCGCTGATGTCGTGTGAGGTCGGCGGGGTCCCCTGCTCGTTGAGGTGACCTGTACGGGTCATGTGCCATGTTCCAGCCGGTCCGCCTAGTGGCTCTCTGGTTGTCTGCTGTCTGCTAGAGTGGAACTCGGGCGTTTAGTGGCAGCTTCACCACCGCACCCCCCAGGCCACCATAATGCTGACAGCACAGTTCTCGTCTGAGAGCTGCGATGTCGCTTTGACGGCACGCCGTACGGCACGAACCTCTTCTTGCTGTGCCTGCAGAACGCCATGCTGTTGCTGTGTCACAAGAGGGAGGGGGGCCGTGGGGGTGGCGGGGGAGTGGACACATGTAGGCGTCCTGCTGTACGTACATAAGGTGCAAACCCACAGCCGCGAACTGGGATTCTTTCTTTAAGTCCTTGTGGGCAGCACAGTACATGCGAGCTTCTGTTCTCTTGCCCTCAGTGTTGGGTTAATATTTAGCCTAACACCGCATGGATGTGACCCATTTTGTTTGTAACCAGGGCTTTGGTCACATCTTTCGTAACCGCTGCCTTATTGTTAGCACAGTACACGAGACGCGTATTGTTTGTGTGTGTCTGTCACGTGTTATCAAGCTCGTCACCTTATTGTTAGCACAGTACACGAGACGCGTGTACCTCGGACGCTGTCTTATGACAGTAGGTGAGACACGCACCGTGTTGTTTGACTGCTTGTGTTCTTTACCCCACTGCTCTCGCAAGTGTCCTACATTCTTTGGGCCGTTTTTCCTAACCCCCCCTTCTGCTCCCCCTTCCCTTTCTTGGAACTGTCCTACATCGAGTGCCTAAGTTAAAGGCACTGCGTGTATAATATCCTTCCAATAGAAGCTGACGTGTGCATTTTTTACCAGACTGACACACAAGGCAGGGCTTTGTTTCTGTCGGTGTCACAATTCATCGCCTGACATTGGCAGAGTTGCGTTCTAAAAATAGCAAGATCTACACATCTTGGAGGCTGTCTCCTTGACAGTTATAACCCACTCACCGGGTCTCACCTGGTGCACGGCCAGTTAGCTGAACGTTTGTCACTTTCATGTTCCTGTTCAGTATTGTGTAGCGCCAGCACCAGCAGTCACATCCCTGTTTAAGTCGTCAGCGTCGGAGAGTGGCTGGGGGGTGACTGGGGGAGGGGTATGGCCGACTGTTGTAGTGGGGGGTGAGCGGAGATCGGTTTTCTTTGTCATCTCCTGTGAAGTGGCACCAGGGCAGACGTGGAGAGTAGAGAGGCTGCAGTAGACGGTCAGGGCTGAAGGACTAGGGCTTGTCTGGCAGGCGCCATTGTTCATCTGGGGCGGGCCATGCATGCTGTGTCATCTCCGCGCTCCCTAAAGGCTGTGTCGAGTCGCGTCTTTTGTTTCCTTTGTCAGAAGTTGTCTGAGACACAGAAAGGAGAGGCCTGCCGCCCTCAATCAGGGCTGTGCACCGCTGTAAGAGTTCTGACACATGGTAGAAAAGTGTGAGCACAGCTGTAAGATTTCTGACACATGGTAGAAAAGTGTGAGCACAGCTGTAAGATTTCTGACACATGGTAGAAAAGTGTGAGCACAGCTGTAAGACTTCTGACGCAAGAGGAAAGGGATGGAGCTTTTATATAATGGTGACATTATTGGATGCAGCTGAAAGGAGCTGTGGGTAGTTAAAGAGAATGTCTGCGTCCAGGCCTTTGTGCCCAAGCCGTCTAACCAAGTAGTACCTGGTATTTTAGAAACAACTACACAGTACACTGCGCGTGTGGGTGGCGATCGTGGCCTGATAAGCCGCTGTGGACTGTGGTAACTGTTCTCGGAGTTGTCCGATAAGCGCCCGTTGTTTGCACACCGCAAGTTCGTGACACCAGTATTCCGGTGTCTTGAGGCCGGGTGCGGCACATTGCGGCTGTCTTTGTGCCGTGTTGTCAGGCGCGCTCTCTCACTGCGTCTGTCGTGTCTGTCTGTTCCGTCGCGTCTGTGGCGTGCTGTCCTACTGTGTCGTGGCGCTGGTGATGCTGACGTTACAGCTGTACGCTGTGCGCCAGACTCGTGGCCAGCGGCAGTTTGTCTCCGCATTGCGGTGTGTCTGTGTTCAGCAAATGCGCGTATGGTTTGACCTTGCTGTACATCGTACGTTTCCAATGTTTTCCGTAGATCGTTCGAGATGTGCATCTCCTCCCTCCATATTTGTAGAGGTTGACAGAGCAGTAGGTGAGGTGCTGATACTGATAGCGTTGCCAGTCAACAGCGGCTTCACGCCTGCCGTCCAGTTGGGTCCTCCGTGCCCAACCGCCACCCCATCAGGACCTCCAACTACATCTGTCCCCGCGGCCTTCTCTCACGTTCGTTTGGAACTCGATGCGGTGGCCATAACATAGTTTCCAAGGCTCTTACCGCCGCCGTCTTTTGGTGACGTTTTCAGCTGCTCCGCGGGTCGGAAACTCCATACACTTTGCGGACGTCTGGTGTTTTAAGGGTGGAAGTGCCATTTCGTCGATACCGACTGGTCTGATCCGTAGAGTTACCTGCACGATATGGGGCATGACATCACTTGCACACAGTGCAGTAACAAAGTACTTGAAGCAAATCAACACAAACTGCACAAGTTACTGGTCACGAACCCCCAGCATAGAAAATATAAGCGAAAGCACGGACACATCAGTTGTTTCAGACAACATAAATAGTTCACACACACACATATATATAACATTAAGTTGCTGTGTTTTGATCGGAGTTCTCAAGCAGATGTGTGTTTTTTGAAGACCCGATAGGTACGATGCATACCAACGTTTGAAGAGAATTTTATCATACAGCCTTAATACAAATGTCTGTAGGAGCCTACAAGTCGTTTTTCAGTGCATGATTTGGACTTTAGGGCTCATCTCCTGCTTCTGTGAGTGTCAGAGCGGTTTGAACGCACAACCACGCATTGTCTGGGTATAGAAACGGTTTGTGGAAGACTTCCGGACTTGGAGAGAAATCCGTATAACGGGCCCATTTCAGGTGAAGTCAGCGACCGCGCGTAATGTCATCCACAGCTGGCCTGTCGGCCGACGAGATTCTAGTTGCCGTAAGTCGACCTGGCTCAGTGCATAGCTTAGTAATAGGACCCCTCTCCCCATAGTGCGAAATCACCGCGAGGTGGAAGCACTGTCCTTCTAAATCACCAACCAACCACCAACGACCTGGCTCTCCAGCATGAATCGCCGGTGTGGGCAGGGCAGCCCCCCTGTCCGCGGCTGTCCAGCACAGCACGAGTGGGACGACGGGGCCTGGCAACATTCGTTCCCTTGCCGCCGGGGTCTGCAGGCCGACTACCTGATCTGGACCCTCCTCTCGCTGTGAACTTCGCCAGGTTGTTGGCTGGTGCATAGAGAAATGACCGCTTTGACATCTTTGAAAATTGCTGAACTCCAGGATCAAAGGGGATCAACTCCAGGGTCACTGTGACCTCTTTTTTTCTCCTGACTTGGTGTTTCCGTCGTCGCGAGGCCGATGTCCACGCCACCACTTACTGGAATATCGTAGCCTTGGTGAGGACTGGTTGTACAGCGGACAGTCGACCGTCAGCCACCTGTGTGGGTGGGTGTGGCTAGTGCTGTGGGAAACGCCATGTGACCTTGGTGTCTAACGACTGCTCACTGGAACGCGTTGAAGGGCAGACCAAAATGGTCCATATATGTGGAGGCGTTTCCTGTAGACACTCTCCATCCGCAGCTTGGCGTGAGCTCGGGGCTGTGATGTCGGGCCCATCTACTTGTTTGAAGCAAGATGCACCAAGGGTTACGGCTGTCATTCCCTGCAGTGAGGGATGGGTGATCCGGCAGTTGTGCTTATCTTTGTATCAAGTCACAGTTATGTTTTTCTTAATTCCGCCACAAGAAAGACGCTTCTGACAGATTTTCTCCTCCCGTCCTAGTGTCACTATGTTGTACGAATGTTTTTTTTTTGGGGGGGGGGTGATGCTGTGTGTTTCTGTCCTTGGTGCAGTGTGTTTTACTGCACCAAGATATTTGCTTTTCCCCCTTGACCTCTCGTCTTGTTTCTTTGTTCTTCTGCCTCCTGTCCCTGTGTTCTGCCTCCTGTCCCTGTGTTCTGCCTCCTGTCCCTGTGTTCTGCCTCCTGTCCCTGTGTTCTGCCTCCTGTCCCTGTGTTCTTCTGTCTTGTGTATGCGAGCCTCCATCGCCAGAAGCCTGTCGAGAGCCATTGCGACTAGTCAGACCCAGTCAGACGTGCCATGTGGTAGAAGTTGCTGCCGTGAGGCGGTCTGTTCGCGTCTGTCAGCAGCGGGTGTGGGGTGGGGCACCGTATCGGTGAGTGAGTGCAGCGCCTGAGCGAGTGGTCTATTAACTGTGCAGTCGGTGCAACGCATCGGCAGTCGATGGTCTATCCACTGAGCAGTGGATGTAGCACGGTGCTGCAAAGCGGTGACTGTCGCAAGTCTTGTGTCGCGCCGCTCTGGCCCTGCCGCAGCCCATCGACCGCCCCGTCTGGCGCCCCGTGGCGTGATGGACGCACGTGGTGGGCGCGCTCAATTTGGTCTGAGTGACAGGCGTGCCGCGCGCCAAGCCAGCCAATGATTTCCGCCGGCCTCGGCATGGGGCGGGACTGGAAAGGCGGGACACGGTGACCCAAGTATGGCGGAGTCAGATATTAGCGGGGAGTCAGTCAATTACCCAGCCGGCAGTGGACTTTCAAGGCTAAATGTGGAAGTTCCATTGACTCGGTCTTTGTCAGCGTCTTTGTCTTCAGGAGGGGTGATCCCTGTTCCCCCAGACAGTCCGGAGGCCGGAGTGGAGACTGGCAGAAAAATGAGGTTCTTGTTCAAATTTCTTCCTGCGCCTGCTGGAGGGGGGGAGGGGGAGGTGCGGCTAGAGGATCAACTTGGTTAGGTGGGGGACGGGGGGATAAAATTTGTCGTAGAGGGTCTAAGGTGGAAACTGGAGGGGAGGGGTAGGAATAAACACAGTTTCTGTGCGTCCGGTATGTCTTCGTGTCATTTTCTTCCTAGCCTGTCGTTACTGACGTCAACCCGTCTGCGTGGGAGGCTTGTTCTGTCGCACTGACGTTTCTTAGAGGTTGATACAGAAATGTGAAGTGGGACACAGCGCGGGTAGCTTTGCCCTTGATGTCTGTAATCACTAGGAGCAACCGACACTGAACAACACGTGTCACGCCTTGTCCTTGACACTTTACTGCACTCGTACTTCATCTTAGAAAACTGTTATGCGTACCTCACACCGCACGAGAAAGGGACCTCGATCGTGTCCAACAAGTACTTTCTCCAATTTCGATATTTCGGTCAGACTATTTGACTTTAAACTAGGGCTGACATGATTTGCAGAGAACGTGTGGGGTTGTTGCACGTAGGAGCTATTTTAGCTGAAGATATTATTGACTGCCTTTTGTTGACGGAAGTGACGACTTGTCAGAGGACGGGAAGAGCTTGCCTGGACTGTTTTCTGGTAGTGAAGATAAAGAAATGGATTTCCTTCCGGCTGCTGCCTGTCTCTGGTGTTTGATCAGAGATCTTGTAAAATCTCGGGTCTGATCAAGCGACACGCTGATTGTTGAGTGGTAAGCCGTCTGAAGGTTACCGTCCGACCTCTTGTGACGGTCAGTGGACGTCACGCATTGTCCACCCTCAGGCTCCCCAGAGATTATTGGCCTTGAGTAGTAAATACCGTTAGGGGGAGAGGTCACACAAGGTCAGACTGGGTCCGCCGTGTTGACACTGGAGGCGAGACCTTTAGACAGTTCTGTGCAACTCGCTGTTTGTCACACCGGCCGGTGTCCGTGTCCTGTCTCGTTTTTGAATCTTCCTTTAACCTGACCCCTAATTTGCAGTGGGTCATAATATGACTCAGTCCTGACCAATCAGGAAAGAGACAGGACTGGCTGCATGGTGAGTCAGGTGGTAGCTCTCCCCGACTGTTGTCCTTGAGCTCTGCCGTCCAAACACATCCCCCACCCCCGTGTTCGCCACTCCGCCTCCCCCCACCACCTTGGGACATCTCACTCGCAAGGCCTTGGGGTTATGATGTCTCTGTTTCTTTATTTTTCAATTTTTGGACAACTGCGTGCGACTGCCTGCGGCTTGGGGGGGGGGGGGCGGGAGGTTGCAGACACAACAGACGTGAGTGGTAACAACAATCTCACAGCCTGGTTGCAGCCAGCAAAACACAAGACCATCCAACCACTTGGTTTCTTGGCTTGGCTCTGCCGTCTTACATACCTTGCCAGCTGCGCGTCACTTGTAACGCGGGTCTGTCCGATGGGATGGGCTGCAGTCAGGGGGCGGTGTGGGAAGGAGGGAGGGACAGTACGGATCCCTTGCTTCACGCGTTGTCTTGGTGACGGCGACCGTCTGGGGTGCTAGACTTCTGCCCCGCTGGGCACGGTAGGGGCTGAACCAGACAGGACGGACGGAGGCAATGGCTTCCTCAAGGACACAGTGCTGACGCAGCTGGCGGCGCGAGCCATGCGTGAAGGACAGTCACCTCGGCGGACGCTCCGTGTGCACGGACCCGTTGCAATGAGGGTTGTTGGACGTTGCTGCACCAGCGTTTGGGGTCAAGTCGGGGTTGTGTATTTTTAGCACAAGTAGCGTTCCTTATGTTTGCAGTCAGCCGGTGATAGAGGCCACCGGTCAAGTCATACGGGAGGTGCCGCGTGGCGACTAGCTTGCTGGGGGCGGGAGTTGGTGGGGGCTGCACGGTTCACGGGGAATTGCTTACCAGCGCAGACCTAAACAGACCCACCCAAAAAATAGTGGGGTTGTTAATAATACATTCAGAAGCAGGAGGTTTGGTTCAGATTCGTAGACAATCTACTGGTGTAGAGGAATGCACGTAGACAGTACGGAGGGTTGGTGGCAAGTCGTTGGGGAGACGGAGTGGAGTGTGCACAAAACAGGAAGAGAGCCACGTCGGCCAAGAAATTTCCAAAAGATCACTTGTTACACGAATGACGGATTGTTGATGTGATGTTTAAAATAGATGCGTCCTGCCCTCTCACCTCCATCTTATTCAGTTTGTGGGGTTCGTTTCACCTCGCCAGTGGCTCAGTCCCGGCTGACGTCCGCCGTGCTGCGCGCCAGTGACGTGCTGGGGGTGGGGAGGTGGCGGCGCCAGACGGGTATTCTGTGAGTGCGATCGGGGACATGCTCTTGCACTTTCTCCTGATTGATCACTGGCGGCGCGGCCCTGTATCCCTAACCCACTGAGCCAGCGAGTCAGCACAAGTTTCCTCCCTGGCTCTAATTGCCGGCCCGCGCTGCTAATTAATGAACACGGTTCAGCCGCCGCGATCTGCCTGGGTGCGGGTCGTCGCGCCTAGCGGGAAGCGGGTGGCCCTCCGCAGTTCCGGGCCACTGGGCCGCCTGTTTCGGCCCACTTCCACAATCAGAGAGCGCCACCACTGCCGCGTGGGGCCACGGGCTGGGTGTAGCAGTGGCGATGACGTCTGTGATGAGGATGGCAAGGCCGCCGTGGAGATGGAAGAAAGGATGCCGTGGCTGCAATCTCCAGCCGTCTTGAGGGGAGGAGGGGTGGCTATCCAGCTGGGGCGTTAGTATTACCTGCAGGGCCAGGAGCAGAAGTCGTTCATGACAAATGCCATCTGCCTGCAAACCCGTGAAAAGAGACCGGCGCGGCTAGCAGAACCGGGCGGGAGGGGGGAATCTCGTGGCGCGGATGAAGGGGCTTCATTCCTCGCGCGCTGGCGTGCTGCAGTCTGTCTGGCCGGGAATTAACTGCTTTTTAATTGGTCGCTCTCTTGTGGCGAAACGGTCTCTCGAGGCTATCGCCTGTGCCTGGGGTTATCGGCCCGGGTTCATATGTCACATACCCGACTGACGCTGCCAGCTTTCAGCGTTTTGGAGTTGCCTCCCTTACCCGACCTGTGTTTACTTCCAGATCTGGGATAAATGTTCTCGACGCCCTCTGTCTGGGATAAATGTTCTCGATGCGCTCCGTCTGCTTTAAAGCAATCCCACCAGGATGAGACTCGAAACGTGTGCACGTCTTAAGGGACTTTTTCTTCATGACAAGTCGGCGATGCAGTATGCAACCGTGATTTGTGTATAATTCCTGGCGGTACCGAGTTCCCAGAATGTCATGGTGAAAGGGGGGTGGGGGGGCAGCTGGCGAAGACCAGGGGCAGACAACCTGCAGCTGAGTGGGCTAATCATTCACGCTGTACGAGTTACCCCGCCTGTTTCCCTTGTTTCTTGTCCGCTCTTGCCTTACGACATTCCCATGGGATGTTGTCGGACAGCTTTTGGCGGGGCAGGTCGTTCGGGATGAGTTTTGTGAACACGACGCGGGACGCCTGTGTTGGTCATACTGATTGCTTGCGCTAGAGATATGTTGGTCACACTGATTGCTGACACCAAAGGCGAGTTGACTGGAATAGAAGAAAGCAAACAATAATACAATTATAAGTCTTTATCTGTTGTTGCTAAACTACAGATGTATCTGTTGCCGAAGAAAACTTGCTTTGAACATCTTGTACATTCGTGTCCGTGTATTTCTGTCCACTCCGGCACGGTTCTGGCACCAAACTATCTGTCCTGCAGGCCGATCTTAAAAAGGGCAACTGTGTAGCTGGGAGGGGGGTCAGTGTGAGTCAGCCCCCTCCCTCGCACACCCGTTCATCATCAAGTTCTACGTGAATTTGAATCACCAAGCGGCTTAACAGGCTTTTTGGTTGGTTGGTTATTGCCCGCCGCTAACTGGGTGCACGTAAGGACGCCAACAGGCTCTGGCTGACCTTCCACCAGGTGCTTGGTCCTAATCATAGAGTGCAGGCAGTAACTGTAACGGGCCTTTCCGCCTCTACCCCGCTGGACCAGTGGACCAGTAGGGTGTGTTGTCTCATCTCTTTCGCCCCTCTCCCCATTTCCCGACCGCCCCTGTTTGTTCAGCGTCTGCCAGGTTTTCAACTGGCGTACCTGTTCACCAACGCTGGGCCACCGCGCCCCCCTACTGTGGGGGCCGTCGGCTGTTTGTTTTGTGCTGGGCGCACGGGGCGGGAGAAAGAGCGTGTCTGTTTGCGCGTGGCCTGTGCACACAGTGAGCTGGCCAGGCATGGGCTTCAGGCACTGCGGACATACCTACGCCGCCACTTCTTACCCAGTCGGGTATCTGGGCGTCTGTTTGGCCAGGCTCACCTGTCTCTCTCTCTCTGTATGCGTGTGCGCGCGCGCGTACATGCGTTTGTGTGCATGCGTGCAAGGGTTAGCGCGCGCAATTAGCAGGTGTGCAGACGGCTGTGTGGGCGGGAGGACACACACCGTGACAGCGACAGGTGATGGCTTGTGACGTCACATCTGCAAACTGGTTTTCCTGTTGGCCTGGTGTCGCCTATCACTCCCCTCACCCTACATAGATAGCGACAGCGGGCGGGGAGTGGGTCGGCGGGTGGCGGCGTGGCATTACTGGTAACGCTTGACAGTGTGAGGGTGCCTTTATACCTTCTATTTGCATCTTTTTCCGACCTGCAACTGTTTGGCTGGAGATACTTGACGGAGATTGCCTCACAACAGAATCGAAATAATGAAACATTGACATGAAAGTAGTAGTTGCCCTGGTGGGGGGCAGGGGGGGTACTTGGCATTACTTTTGCCTGATAACGCGATAATGTGCGTGTGCTGGCCATTCGGGCGACCGTTTTTGTCAGGCCCTGCTTCTGGAGTGTTACACAACTATGGAATGGCGGGATAGCACTAGACTGTGTGACGGTTGTAGACGCCATCACGATAGTGTGAAAGCTATGTTTGCTGCGTTGGGACGGCTACTGCCGAGCGTGTCGGTGGTGGGTGTGACGATGTGAGAACGAAGTCACTTTCGTTTTTTTTTTGGCAATGTCAGCAGTATTTAGTATCAGGGGTTGAACTTTATATGTAGCGCCCAGGTCAGCAGTATTGCGGTTTCAGCAGTATTTAGCATAAGGAGTTGGACTTCTATATGTAGCGCCCATGGAATCGTTCTGACGTGGCAGTATTTGGTTGTGTGCAGCACGACACATTGGCCGTATTGGCCGTGTGCAGCAAGACATTGGCTGTGTGCAGCAAGACACATTGGCTGTGTGCAGCACGACACATAGGCCGTATTGGTTGTGTGCAGTACGACACGTTGGCCGTATTGGCTCTGTGCAGCAAGACACATTGGCCGTATTGGCTGTGTGCAGCACGACACATTGGCCGTATTGGCTGTGTGCAGCACGACACATTGGCCGTATTGGCTCTGTGCAGCACGACACATAGGCCGTATTGGTTGTGTGCAGTACGACACGTTGGCCGTATTGGCTCTGTGCAGCAAGACACATTGGCCGTATTGGCTGTGTGCAGCACGACACATTGGCCGTATTGGCTCTGTGCAGCACGACACATTGGCCGTATTGGCTCTGTGCAGCACGACACATTGGCCGTATTGGCTCTGTGCAGCACGACGCATTGGCCGTATTGGCTCTGTGCAGCACGACACATTGGCCGTATTGGCTCTGTGCAGCACGACACATAGGCCGTATTGCTTGTGTGCAGTACGACACGTTGGCCGTATTGGCTCTGTGCAGCAAGACACATTGGCCGTATTGGCTGTGTGCAGCAAGACACATTGGCCGTAATGGCTGTGTGCAGCAAGACACATTGGCCGTATTGGCTGTGTGCAGCAAGACACATTGGCCGTATTGGCTGTGTTCAGCAAGACACATTGGCCGTATTGGCTGTGTGCAGCAAGACACATTGGCCGTATTAGCTGTGTGCAGCAAGACACATTGGCCGTATTAGCTGTGTGCAGCAAGACTGACAGAGTTTCTTGTTGCCGTGGTTTTCAGAAGACAAGGTGTTGTAGTAGCGCAGTTTACAGACGTACAGGGGAGGTGAGTGGATCGGGCTGCAGGAAGTTGTTGAATGAGACAACGTGCAAACCACGTGACCCACAAGGAGTTCGGGCCAACAGGCAACTTGCATCTGGGGTGCTGTGCGAGGTGTGTGTGTGTGTAGGGGCGGGGGGGGCAGATAATGAAGCGAGTGAGACCTGCGAGCCTAGTTAGGCGATAACACTAACAGCTTGGCCCGCCCTCCCCTAGCGCCCCTCGCTACAGGCACGTGACGAGACCTGTGTGGCAGTACAAGCAGACGCGGAGTGGCAGCGGACACAGTCATGGAGGGGTGCAACCAGCAGCTGGCAGTTCTGTGGGTCTCTGGTGTTGTGCCCTGATGTTCGTGGTCCACAGCCCTGTGTAGGGTTACCTGATACGGTAAGCCACACGTACGCTGTAACTAGTAACTGTGTTAAGTCGAGCAGGAAAGATGTCAGAAGAGCTAACCCCGTCTTGCTGTCTCCGTGACCTGGCAAGTAGCGCCAGCCCGGAGTCAAGGGCACGGCCTGCTTGCGGCACGTCGTGTGTCGGGCTCGTTGGCGCTTCCTGGTAAGCTAGGCTCTGGGAACTACCCTACGGTTAGCCTTTTGCTGGGTACAAGACTTGCCATGTTCGTGCTGTGCGATGTCAACAGTTTGTCACGGCCTGGAAACAGTTTCTTACCCTGTAAACAGTTTGTCACGGCCTGGAAAGAGTCCCAACAGTTACGGTTCAGCGTGTACAGAGTGACAATGGAGTTTATTGCGCGCTGTTCCCTGTACGTGATTTGGTCATAGACTTTCGCTATAGCCCGAAATAGGGCATATCGACTATGCCTGTACCCACGACTAGGACAGACTATAGCTGTAGCCCATAAGACAATAAACTACATTTATAGCCCCGTGGTTAGGCCATAGCCTATAACTATAGCTTGTAGAAAGGTCACAGACTATAGCGCTTGCCTTGTGTTTAGCCTCTGGCGTTGACTCATAGCTTTTCCGGCCCCTAGTGTTGAATGAATGGAGTGGGGGTGGGGGTGGGGCGTAAAGTCAGGGGCTGGAGATGGACTCCATCTTTAGAGGGGGAGCGTGTACGGAAGGGTGGGGCCAGCGTATATGCGCTGTAGTCCGCACGAGACCTTGTGTCTGCCCCCCCCCCCCGAAATGGAAGGGCTAAAGTGAGCTAACTCTTATCTGTGGGAAGCGCGTCATTGGGATTAAGTTAATAGTGGGGGGGGGTGGAGCACCTTGGAAACACTCGGCAGTACTGGTTCGTTTAACTTCTTTCTGCCAACATCGGGATGTCCATTCACACAGTAACCTTGGAGACAAACACTGTAACCCTGGAGACAAACACGTACTGTTCAGCAGCTTGGTTTTCTTTGACAGCCCCAGTCGTCGTGAATATCATCACACTCATCACGCGTTTTCTGGAAAAAAATCTTCCTCTTTTCATCCTCTTCCTGTTCTTTTCTCCTTCCTCTTTCACAGTATCTTTGCGCATGCGCACACAAGTGTGCTGTTCGGGCCAAGCTGCTAGTTAAGGGCTTCCTACACTTGCAATGTTCTCTGCAATGTTTACCATATATGGAAGTTGCAACGTTGAGCGAAAATGTTCCAGGGAGGCCTCTCAACATTTTAGGGGATCACACGCCGCGCTATTTTCCAGCAGGGGCTCAAAATGTTGCAGCGTGTCAGCCAATCAGAAACAAGCCTGCTATTTAGTGCGGTGTGGTCTAGCTGGTCGTGATCATGTTAGGCCTTCGATTGATAGTCATCTGGTCAGAAAAAACGATTTTCCAGTTAATTGATCTCTTGCAGCACCATCCCAGCATATACGAAAACACATCCCCTGACTATTCAAACAGAGATTTAGTACGGGAAGTTCACCCGTCGATTGCGAGACGGCTGGGTCACGAAACTGTCGTGCGACATTCGCAAGAAGCGTCTGCATTGGGTGGAGTCGTGGTGATATTCTTGTAGAAGACACGTACGCGTATGCTCCCAACTGGTTTCGACGAGCAATGCACTGTGGAACCCACATTCGTCTTTTCCATTTTGTTTTCTCAGACTGCTGGGCGAAAATAAATGCAGTCGCAGAAGCTGTAGCGGTCAGAATAAATTGTTCGTGATCATCCATAGTGTTACTATTGTCAGCCCCTAGAGCGAACACGTGATGATCATGTGACGATCTGGTGGGTAAAATATTGCAGGTGTCTTGCGCCCGTGTACGGAGAATGCTCGGAAAATGTTTTCGCTCAACGTTGAGAGCATTGCAAGTGTAGGAAGCCCTTTAGTGGCTGGATGAGTGGCTGACGAGAGTGGAAGTGGGTGTGAAGCAGACCATTGTGTGAAATCACGGACGCCTGGACACTGACAGGGGCCTTGTACAGATGAGGCCAGTGGACTGTGGCCTCTGAACATGGCGCACGTCTTCCGCTTTCTCAGAAATGACTGAACACCCGTTCCCGCCTCCTTTGCTTGTAGTTCAGGTCGCCATGTTGACTGTGGAAGTGTGTATCTTGCAGAGACCCGGGTAGGGGGAGCTGCGTGCCGTGTGAGCTGTATCCACTTTGTTGACCAGGCAGGTGTCAGACCTGATCTTTGCGGGGATGAACAAAAGAACTTAGTAGTAAATCTTACCGCAATCGGTTCTGCCTGCAGTGAGCGGAAAGACCTAAAGTTTTTTTTAAGCATGCAATCGATAATAATTATAGATTGAGAGGGGGGAAGGGGGAAACCCGTCTCTTGCCTCAATGATTGATATATCCGTTGGAGGGAGGGGGCAGGAGGACAGCTTGAACTGACAGCCGTATAGGATTTGACCAGTGGCTCCATCCATTTGTAAAGCGATTCGACCAATGGTTCCATCCATTTGTAATGGCATTCGACCAACGGTTCCATCCATTTGTAAAGCGATTCGACCAATGGTTCCATCCATTTATAAAGTGATTCGACCAATGGTTCCATCCATTTATAAAGCGATTCGACCAATGGTTCCAACCATTTATAAAGCGATTCGACCAACGGTTCCATCCATTTATAAAGCGATTCGACCAATGGTTCCAACCATTTATAAAGCGATTCGACCAATGGTTCCAACCATTTATAAAGCGATTCGACCAACGGTTCCATCCATTTATAAAGCGATTCGACCAATGGTTCCACCATCCATTTATAAAGCGATTCGACCAATGGTTCCAACCATTTATAAAGCGATTCGACCAACGGTTCCATCCATTTATAAAGCGATTCGACCAATGGTTCCACCATCCATTTGTAATGGTATTCGACCAACGGTTCCATCCATTTATAAAGTGATTCGACCAATGGTTCCATCCATTTATAAAGCGATTCGACCAATGGTTCCATCCATTTATAAAGCGATTCGACCAATGGTTCCAACCATTTATAAAGCGATTCGACCAACGGTTCCAACCATTTAAAAAGCGATTCGACCAACGGTTCCATCCATTTATAAAGCGATTCAACCAACGGTTCCAACCATTTATAAAGCGATTCGACCAACGGTTCCAACCATTTATAAAGCGATTCGACCAAAGGTTCCATCCATTTGTAATGGGATTCGACCAACGGCTCCATCCACTTGTAAAGCAATTCGACCAATGGTTCCATCCATTTGTAAAGCAATTCGACCAATGGTTCCATCCATTTATAAAGTGATTCTATAAAGCGATTCGACCAACGGTTCCATCCATTTGTAAAGCAGTTCGACCAGTGGTTCCATCCATTTGTAAAGCAATTCGACCAACGGTTCCATCCATTTATAAAGCGATTCGACCAATGGTTCCATCCATTTATAAAGCAATTCGACCAATGGTTCCATCCATTTGTAAAGCGATTCGACCAATGGTTCCATCCATTTATAAAGCGATTCGACCAACGGTTCTATCTATTTATAGAGCGATTTGACCAATGGTTCAATCTATTTGTATTGCTGTAGTACTAGGGCGACCACGAGATTAACTGGCATCAACGCGCGGCATGCAGGCACGTGCGACAGTAGTGGGGAGAGTGGGGAGGAGGGGTACTTCGAAGGCGGCTCATCGATGGCGCACTTTTCATTGATGCGCCAGTTTGCAGCATCACCCAACAGTAGACGGACCTCGTGAAGCGTCACCGCGCGGCGCTACGATGTGCCGTAAGCAGTTGACAACAGCATAACACCTCGGTGCCGTTATTAATGTCGTCACCTTCCCGATGGAGGTTGGCGACGTAGTTAGGTCTTCGCACGCACGCAGGCACGGACGCACATGCCTATGCCGAGAGGGGCAGGCGAAGAGAACAAACGGGGTCGGTGTGAGTTGTGGAGCGCCCAGTAGGAAGGGGCCACGTTATCAGTGGTGTCAGATGGCCGGCTGCACTAGATACCGACAGAAAGCGGTTGTTGTAGGACCGCCGGGTCGGGCTGTGACTGTGATGTCACAGTGGGGTCAGAGGGCTCCCTGTTGACCTACATCGTGCCGGTAGTTTCGGTTCTGGTGGGGCTACCTGGCTGCGTCGTTCGGCAGTTGCACTGCCGATGGTGTCTTTGCGTGGGCGCTTTTCGGGAACTTTCTGAGCGGCTGTGGCTGGGCGCGCGGAGTGGAACACAGACCTTGCGGTGGGCTGCGCGATCGTTCGTATCCACCGTTCTCTTGCGAACCACGGCGGTACGGGTCGGGGTTCTTCTCGCTGTTAGTTGATTGATGTGCAGCGGGGGTTTCACACTCTGGGTGAGGGTGTGGGTCTGTTACTAGGCTACGCACTGAAATATCCTCCAGAAAAAGTGGCAGGTGCCGAGAGGCAGTTAAATGTGATAATTAAATGAGTCCCAAGCGAGTCACAATTAAGTCTGCACAATATTTAACTGCAGGGTTCAGCCTTTAGCATCGGCGGGATTCAAACCCGCACCCATGGACACGGGATCGATCATCCGGCGATCCGCCAGTTTGCTGTCCCCTTACTTGCGGTTTTGCGCGTGGAATGAAGTGCTCCCATCACTCACTCCATGATTGATGTGGGAGTTAATTGGATTTTCACGGTACACTGGAAGCGAAATACGGCTGTAAGTAAGGTGCAGTCTGTTTGTCGTCAGGTTTGCGTCTGTGTTGGAATGTGTGAATGTTGATCTGTCCTGTTGTACCCGCACAGTCCGACGAGGGATATGCTGCCTGTAAGATTTATGGCTACTTGTACCTCGGCACTGACACGTTTAGCAGGCTGCCCTTTGCCCGCACTGAGTGCTGTGGTCTGTTCCCAGGCTGTCCGTAGAACACTAGCATGCTTAGGATGTGGAAGTCGTGTTTTTAGGGGGGGGGGGGGAGAGGTGGGTCCTCGCTTTATCTCTGTCACTCTCGCTGGGTCTGGGAGTACTGTGCTGCGCTACATGACTAATGTCAGCACAGGGTTCTAATCTCCAGTTTGACAATCATGTCGCTGACAAAAGCTGTGGTGGTGTGTGT
>SMGT01015201.1:340346-352111 GCA_004794575.1 Lanistes nyassanus | reverse complement strand
CTGCTGTCAAGAGTGTACCGGTAAGACAGGAGGGGTGCTCTTCCCCCACCCTTCTCCTCTGATAAATGTAGTCACTCAGTGTACAGCCCTGTTACTTGACAACTAACGTTCACATCACTTGTTTTCTCAACATCTTTCCAACAGGCTCTGCCCTCTCATAGCGGAAGGCTAGGCTTCTATGTGGACAGCACCACGACCCAGCCTTTAGGGCAGTTCTATGCGTTTTGAGTGAGAGAACCAATGTTTCTATCAAAAACACTTAAATTTTCCTGCTCACAAAGCTTTGGTACAAAATCTGTCCCTGTTATTTCTGTCCAAAAAAAACTGTTTCAAAACAAATGGTATGCATTATCAATGTTACTATTGAATAGTCTTACCCTTCAGAAGGCAGTTGAAGCTTGATGGCGTTGTCATTAACAGGTTTCCCCCTTTTCCTCTCACTCAAAGGTGCGAGCTGTCCTGTGTGACTAACACTTTGGTAGACTGTTGCATGAAACATGGTGCAGTTTGACATATGTCTTTATCATAATTTGACAGATCTCTGCAGGGTGCCACCAGAGTGTGTAGCTTAACAGGTTTTCCTGGGTAGCTCACTTGGCACTCCTACTTGACCTTCTGACCCTGTTATCAGTAGCCTCCCTTTATCACAGTTTCTAACCCTGTACTCCTGAGGTGCAAAGCTCAATCTGTGTGCACCAGGCTTTGCGACCGCCACATGTAGCACTGTCACAATGACCCTCTTGACTGTAATAGAGTGCTGTTACACATGCTTTGTGACAGTCACATAGGATTGTCGTGTCGCTTTCAGACAGTCACGTATTGTGCTGTCACACCAAGCTTTGTGACAGTCACACATTGTGCTGTCACACCAAGCTTTGTGACTGTCACATAGGAACAGTCACACCATCTGTTGCTTGTCTTTATGCATGCATGGCAGAACTGAGTTTGGGTGTTTTGCCGCGGAGCACATGGCTTCCTTACTAGACTACAGCATAGCTTCAGCTGCATCACTCATTCATTTAGAACCAGTGCCTATAATTTGCATGGGATCGGCTCCATTTTTCCTGTGGTTCCTTTTTGGATTTTTTTGTTTGTTTGTTTTTGTTTTTATTTGTTTTTTTCTGCCTGTTCTGATGGGGTTTTTTAATGTTTGTGTTATTGACAAAGTTTCAGTATTTCTTAATGCATTTGAACAGATAACAGCTACCAGTAAAATTTGATTTTGGCAGTGTGTAGTTAGAATTTATCCTTGATCTTCATTAGCTTCTCCTGTCTGTCTTTATGCAATACTGTAATTTTTCCCTAAGCACCCTGTCTGTGTACTGACATACTCTGGAATATTTTTAAACCAGATGAGTTAATTATGTTGCAAGAACATGGATGGTTTGTTGCATATGCATGCAGTGTGACAGCGGATGTATCAGTTGGCAAAATGAACATGGTGGAGTTAAATGGTGTTGGAGTTGGAAACTGTCCAACAACTATTGCGGTCAGCAGAAATTCCAAGAAGGGACAGGATCTTGAATACTGTTAACTGCCATCACTTGATATGCTAGCTTCATTTCACAGTGATATGTTTGGGCTCCTTGGCCACAATACATCCGTTGTTATAACACTAGACAGTATTTGCATATTTATGGATTCTTTTCATTTTGTTTTTCATTTTGCTGAGTACAAATTACGCTAGTTTGTACCGTTGTATCCACTTTTTGCTGCTGCATTGGTCATGCTAACTGCGGGTGCCAGACTTGATTAATGGGATGTTCTTGTGTGCCTGTTGAAACGGGCACAAAGACAGCATTTAGCTCAGGAGATTTGCATGAAGATCTTCACATCAAGATGTTTTGGAAACAAAGGAAAGGCTTCTTTCAGTTGAGACTGTGATAGTCAGGAGGTAAATGTTATCAGAGAATAGTCGATAACATTCACAGGAAATAATGTGGATGGCGTAGTGATAATATACTGCCATGTGAATGGAAACCAAAAACAGTAATGTGGACACTCGATGCTTGTGAGCCTGTTGGTTTCCTGTGCTGGCACCCAATGCACACCTGATACTAATTGGACTTGCATGTTTTTCTGTTTATTTGTTTTGGCGTTTGAGGCCGGACCAAAGGCAGTGGCCTACCCCGCCGTTCTACCTGGACAGGTGCCATACCTGGTTAGTGGTAACAAGGCCTTTGTCGCTCATCTCACAGCCTGCTGTCTGCCGCTAGCTCTTGTGGCTCCTCATTGGCATTAATGTTGCAAGCTAGTTAGCAGTGCTTTTGCTACCTGTCCATGGTGTGTCTGTTGGCTTGACATGGCTTTTTGCTTCATTGTTGCGTCTGTAAACCTGGTGGTGGAGGGGCTGCCTGCTGAGTGCATGCTAGTCATCTTTTGAGCCTGCATGTATTCATGTGCTTTAACGTGCTTCAAGCCTTCCTACAGGCACTTAGTCATTCTTGGTCTTCTGATCTTGTGTGTGCCTTGTTTGTGATAACTGGTGCTTGTTGGCTTGTTGGTTGCTGGGAGTGGCTTACGTGGGTTGGCTCGTGTTGGCATCATGTGCTTTGGCTGGAGTTGCTCCGTGCGTGTGCGTATGCGTGTGTGTGCATAGCGAAATGTTTGCTATCAGTTTGGGGCTTTGTACATGCCAAGTTTTGGGCTACACACTGAAACTGATGTCTCTTGCCTTGTGTCAGTATGTACTACAATGACAGATGTCATGACAGGATGTGTGATGAAACAGTGTCAGTATGTACCACAATGACATGTTACGACAGGATGTGTGATGCCACAGTGTCAGTATGCACTACAATGACATGTCACGACAGGATATGTGATGCCACAGTATCGGTATATATTACAATGACAGATGTCATGACAGCATGTGTGATGCCACAGTGTCACAGACCAGCAATGTGACTGTGCCACAGTACCTTCAACTCACACTCCCACCCCCACACACGCGTTTGACATTCTGTCCCCCATGTCCTGTGTCGTGTGTTTTAACATACAAATGTTGCATGATAGTAGAGAGCGAATAGAAATGTACTACATGAAATGCATCGATTAAACTTAATGTGAGAGAACAAGAGCTCAGGCCGCCATCGTGGGCGACAGGTGGGAGTTATTCCACCCCGATACCTCCAGTGGGTTGGACAAGAAATCACCTGCACTGTACTGTCAGTTAATGGACCCTGTGTGGAATAGGCATGTATTCCTGTGTGAAGCATAAACATTAATACACCAGTGAAACACTGTGGTGTCTCTGTGTGAGCCCTGTCTTAGTGAGTTGTTTCTTCATGAAGTTCATGCTTGTCAGTGATCTCCCCTGATCACAGCAGTTGACAAGTCCCTGTCACCTAAATGGAAGGTAGGGTGCACATTTTTTTCCTGTCCGAAAGAAGAGTAAAATAAGTAAAAGGAATTAAAGTTTGCAATGCAGTTAATTCCAGCGTAGGGATTTATTTGTGATTTTTCTAAGTGTCTCCCCCATCCGAGAGACATCTGGACAACAAAGTGGTTACAGAACCTGAGCCATGATCTACCAGGGAACGAGTCGTCCTTTTCCCATCTGTGTGTAACTGTAAGCAATCCACTGAATCGTGTGGGGGTTAAGGTTGATGTAAGGTGTGCCAAGTGAAATTTCTCTCTGTGCATTAAGATGGAAGAACAGGGCTGTGTGATTCTGCCATAAGATTTGAGAAAGGGAATTTTGACTTGCACTAAGAAGAACAGTTTCATGTGTGGCGGTCTATACGTGAATTAAATTCAAGAAAAGGTCATGTATTAATAAATTAGCATTGAAATAATATGACATCGAGAACGCAGACAGCCGTGGTGAATGCTTCGGAGGTACATTTACATTACATGGTGGAGAATGATGCAGATGCTGTGGTTGACGATGGTACAGACGCTATGCGGGGAATGACAGATACTATGGCGGAGAATGACAGATACTACGGCAGAGAATGACAGATACTACGGCGGAGAATGACAGATACTATGGCAGAGAATGGCAGCTACTACGGTGGAGAATGGCAGCTACTACGGTGGAGAATGACAGCTACTATGGCGGAGAATGGCAGCTACTACGGCGGAGAATGACAGATACTACGGTGGAGAATGGCAGCTACTACGACGGAGAATGGCAGCTACTATGGCGGAGAATGACAGACACTATGGCGGAGAATGAGATGCTGTGTGCAAGTGAAGATATAATCACACTTGAACAAACATACACAGCAGTTTCTAGTTTGAGTCCAGTGTAGATGTCTGTGGTGACTTTTGGGTTTGTTATGTTACCAGTAATCATGGTCGTACAAGACTGATAAATATGTTGATATTTTATTTGTAATAATTCACGGTGTATTTCTGCCTACCGTGTACGCACAGTATCAATCAACCAGTCCCTTAACAAAAACCCCTGATGTTAAATTCATCTATGTGAAATGAGCAGCAGACGTTTTCTGAGAATAACTTTGGTGACAGTAGGATGAAAGTGTGTGCTGGACTTTTCTGTTGCCAGATAAGTCTTATTCATGCCTTCAAAAATCAGTTCCCGATCAAGATTCAGAAGTAACACTACCAGCCAATATGAAAATATTTGATAGAGTATTTTTGAGAAATTAGAACATTTTCTATGCACCAGTGAATTTGTCATTAAAGTGGAAGTGTTTTTTTTAAAAAAAAAAGAGTGATGCAGTTGCAAAATTAAGGAGCTGGTGAGAGTGTTGGTGAAACTTGGTTTGGTGAAATGCAGAAACGGTCTAAGGAGGTCATGAGTTTGAAGAGAAGCAACGTGAAATACTGACAGAATCCTGGCCTGGCACATCACGAAAACAAGTCTGGACTACTGCCCAACAATCCAGTCATCTGACAGAAACTAAGTGATCTACATACACATCACAGAGAGTTGTGAACCCCCAGCTGATCAATCAAAATAAAACTGTGGGCGTTCACTTCAGTTAAACCAAGGCATTGTTGTCACAGATACGGCCATGCCAACATCACATGCAGCTGGTTATTCCTTGATCTACCTGTATTTGCTGTCAGCTTATGTTGCTATGGTGGGACCGAGAGCCGGTGTGCTATGCAGCTGGACTACCTTAGCATTTGAAGCACCTCTTTGCTGTGTGTGTGCATGCACACACACCTGGGTACAGTTGTGGGTATTGCTCATTTGTTGGAGATACATGTAAGAAATAACCCTGCTTTTGCATCGGGATATGTGTTCTAGCTATGTTCATCATTCAACCTGTGTTGCATGTTATGGTAACTGGTGCATGTAACCCCTTATTGTGGCATGTAGGCATGTGGCTTGTACTGGTTTTGTACAGATCATCACAACTGCATGTGCATGAGTATGTTAACAGAAGCGGATGTAACATAATTTGGCTGTCTTGATACACGTAACAATTGCTGATTTCATCTGCAGCAGCCTCAGATACCTAGTGTTTTCTATTATTATCAGTGTTATTATCATTGTGAAGAAATGGTGGGACCTCGTTTGGATCAAACTGAGTGCAAGTGATGGTGTGCATGGCAGGAAAAGAGAGTCCCTGGACAAGCAGTTTCGCTAGTGATCAACTTTGACAAAGTGAAACTTGGCCTATAATAATTTCCCTTTAAAGTCGCCTTGTCTCGGCTCCAAAACTACTTATTAACAGAGCACTTCTGTTCTGATCAAGGTCACTGTAAAAGTTTGAGGGTGAGTGGGGGCTCTAGCACTCTGACTTTAAGAAGAAGGCTGATCTCGTTGTGAGACTGGTACGTGTGATTCATTTGATGACAGTGGAGCAGTGCTAGGTGTCAAAGTTAATTGAATGTCAGTTCGTTAAAGAGTGTGCTGTGTGTTTGTGCGACCTGCTTGTCTGACTTGCATGCACATGCTGACTACATGTGATGACTTTACAGAGCTGATTCAGCTGATTAAGCAGAGATTTCTGTAAATAATGGGGAATTGTGAATGTCTTCTGAAATCAGCAGGAATGGATTTCTGTGTTTAGCCACCAGCCTTCTTCCCCTCTGAATATCTGAGCCCTCCTGTCCCCAAAGCTTGCATAAGCTTGACCTTATTTGCAGCCATTTAGTGATGTACAGCTGAAGTCCCTAGTGATGTACAGGTGAAGTTTGTAGTGATGTACAGGTGAACACTGTGTGGTAGATAAGACAGGACACTGTGACAGATAAGACAGGAGAGTGCAGTAGATAAGAGAGAACACTGTGTAGTAGATAAGACAGGACACTGTGATTAGACAGGACACAGTGTAAAAGATTAGACAGGACACACGGTGTAGCAGATAAGAAAGGACAGTGTGGTAGATAGGACAGCATGATAGATAAGACAGGACACACATTGTGATACACCAGTCAACTATGTTCTGAGTCTTGCTGTAGAGAATTACCTCAAAAATTAACACAGCATAGGACCATAACAGCAAAAGAATTTCATTCGATTTTCGATTTAAGTTTTACATACAGAAATGGTTGAATCGGTAGATGTTGGCAACAGGGACAACAGAAGAATATTGAGCTGCAGATTGACAGGAACAGTAAACATTCTGACAACTTCTGTCTATGAAGAAGTAATTAAACAGATTATTTCAGTCCATGCTGGAAATCTTTGAACCCTCATGAAGGAAAGAAACAAGAGCAATATCCTGTCAACATCAGGGTTTAGATAAGTAATCACAGAAAGCTGTGGGTGTGAAAAATGCTATTTTTAATTTTCCAAAGCAAATAGGTTGTATTCCCAACCACCCAGTTTCTTGTGACTTTTGGAAAAACAATAACACTTGATATGTGTGGCCATTACTTAGGACACATGGTGTGGTAAGACAGGATACAATGTAATAACACGCAAAAAACAGTGCAGTGGATTACACAGAATGCAGTGTGATCGCACAGTGCAATAACAGGACACAGTGTGATAACACAAGATGCAGTGTAATAACACAGAACACAGTGTAATAACACAGAACACAGTGTAATAACACAGAACACAGTGCAGTAGATTAAACAGGACGCAGTGTGATTACACAATGTAATAATGGGACACATTGTGATAACACAACATACAATGTAATAACAGGATGCAATCTGATAACATACAAATGTAATAACAGGACACGCGGTGTGATAAAGGTCAGATTCTCCTGACATTGACCAGCGTCTTGTCAGTGAAGAATTAAGAACCGAACACAGTTCAGACCAGGTGAGTACCAGGCAGAAACTGTTGATATACAGGTGTCATTTATTAACTTTTGTGGACAGGATCCTCGAAGAGGGTGTCTGTAACCTAGTCATCGTGCTGTTAGCTTCAGTCTGTATGGGACTTTGTTTACTGCATACATGTACATGCTGGTTGTATGCACAAGCTTTACATGTTAGCTTTCTGTGCAAGCTTGCCGAATCTGTCCATGCAGTGCTGTTGTTTTCTTCTGTTCACTTGTTTCTGGAACCCCTGTTCAGACCTTGCGTTGTCATGCTCATTCAGTCAGAATAATTTGGTCATTCATATTTAGAGATTAATTGTCTTTCCTTGTTCCTACGTCAAGCAGAAACCAGGCGGTCAGCAAAGTTCATCCTTCCTAGCTATTCAGTAATAACACATAACATAACAGTCCTGATAGTTACAGTGGTGTGCATGTATACATGTATTAGATTACTACACACACAACATGCTCATTGTCCAAGATGCTGGTAGAGTGGAGGGGGGGGGGGAACGTAAAATATAGTTGTCTAAAAACCAGGTGAGACATGAAAGCACTTGCCATAGTTACACAAATATTTGGCACTGTCATACGTTTACTGAAGTTAAAGCAATTTTTTTCTTACGCAGACTATGTTGTGACTGCTGGCAGCTAGCACTGAGGTCTTTAAACTGAATTGTTATCCAGTTAAGTTTGTGGAATTTTGTGCTCAGAGTTTTCTGCTTATAATCGGTCAAGTCTGGTTAATCTCTGTCATGAAATGGTAGATAACAACTAAATATAGCAAACCCCCTTTCTGATAGTGAAATAATTCAGTTAGGTCTTTATTGTAGTGTTGTAAAAAGTCATTAAATCCAGGGACGTTGTGGAGCCTCCTGGAGACTAGTGTGTGAAACAAGATGAAATTCGTGGCTAGGTCCCACCCACCCCCATTTTAAGGTGTGGTTGTTTAAAAAAATTGTTGACTGTCAAAATCCTGGCCTGCCCAGACTAAGATATTCTGTGTTTTCAGACTCCCCACTATCTGCCCACCTCAGCTGTGCCGCAGTTCTCGCCCTATGCGGTCAGCGCTGCTTCCATGCCTGCCACTGTCACCATGCCTGGCGGTACAGAGGGGACCATGGTCACTTCCCAGATCCCTGGGGTCATCTCGACCTCCATCGCTGCAACCAAAACCTCGGGTCGCCCAGACAGGCTGGAGGTAGGGCCCATGCTGGCACTGTGCAGTCTGCATGCACTGAGGGGATAAACAGGACTCTGTCAGATCTCTCTCTCTCTCTCTCTGCCTCCCTGTCTTGTACTCTAGCCCTGATGGCTTATCTGTGTGTGTGTTTCGTTATTTTGAGCTTGTGGTTGTGTGTATGAGTGGGGGAAGCAGTGGTGGTAGACACATTGCACATGCTTTCAACTGAAGAGTGCCTGCAGATGTGTGAGGAAAGTGGTGCTTGGAACATTTTGTCTCCTGTCTCGTCGCGTCTGTCAGCTGCAGTCTGGCTGCCTGGCACAGTTGGTCTGTACTGTTCTCTTGTCTTGCGATATGTATTGTCTGCCACATGCACACTGGCTGCACACAGTGCTTTGCTGTCTCCCTGACACTTTACTGTCTTATCGACATTTTACTGTCTTACGAACATTTTACTGTCTTATTGACCCATCACTGTCTGACTCCTGTCTTATTGACACTTTACTGTGCCATCAACCCTTTACTGTCTCACTGACGCTTTACTGTCTTATCGACCCCTTACTGTCTCACTGACACTTTATTGTCTTACCAACATCTTGTTGTTAACATCGATGCTTTACTCTCGGCCCAAGACCCACTGGCATGTTGGTTTTGCCTTCTTTCTGACGGACTTTCCTGGACGGCTGGTAACCATACTTGGCTGTGGGGTCAGATAGGTTGATGGTAAGCTGAGGGCAGGGAAGGACCCTGGCTGTGGCCTGTGTAGGGTGTCACACAGCATAGGGCAGGACAGAAATGAGTAAGGTGGGTTGATCTCCCAGTTAAGCTCCGGACTCCATGTCAGAGGACACGGCCACTTGGACGCAGGCATGTGCCAGTGTGATCATGGGCAAAAAAGAAGTACAGGTGTCGGGCCATAAGCAAGGTGTTGTCCTGTGACACAAAGAGCAGATGTGGCAGGTGTCCTCACTGCATAGCCATCTAATGGTCAGTGAGACATGCAGCTTGAGCAGCAGACGTGTGGCGTGAAGTGCAACGCATACAGAAAAGTGAGGATGGAAGCAGACAGCCACCAGCAGAGTGTTACTGCTCACGCAGGCCGTGCTGCTGAGACATCTCCTCAGCTTTGTTGTGACGGCCGGGCCAGGAGGGGACAGCATCGTTCAGTTGAGACAATAGCCAGCGTAATGAACTGACTGATGTGTGATGACAGCCAGCGTGATGGACTGACACCTAATGACAGCTAGTGTGACAAACTGATTGCTGTTTTGACCAGTAACTGAGCATTTAACAATTTGTATGACAGCCAGTACATCGTGACCTTCAAGAGTGTGTGTGATTGTCTGTGTGGGAAATGTTGTTGAGGAAAACCTGCATTAAGACTGTCTGAGTTTCTCTTTGGCCTCTCTGCAGCTGATATGTGCATTTAAATAAGTCCAGTATGTTGATAGAAACGAACTACTGTGTGTTGTTGGGTACGGGTGTGTTTTGAAGTTTGGTTTGTTGCCATGTTGCTGTTGACCGTCACATATCTGTAACCACCATCCTTTTCTCTCTGCTCCCCCCTCAGTCAGCATACCTCCCCCTATCATCCTGCCAGTCACCCCCATGTCAGATTGCAGTGGAATTTGAAATGGGATGGGTGGGGGTAACAATTCCCTATCCAGTCCTTCACCCCATCCCCGTCACGGAGTTCTCCCATTTCCGCCTGGAGTAGTTCTTGATGGTGTTCGTACAGGTGGTGGTCAAAGCCCACAGTGTTCTAAACAGCCCACAGTGTTCTAAACAGCCCACAGTGTTCTAAACAGCCCACAGTGTTCTAAACAGCCCACAGTGTTCTTAAAATCCCACATACTGTTTTAAATAGCCTGCTGTTAGTGTTCTAAACAGCCCGCCATGTTCTCAATAGCCTGCTGTTAGTGTTCTAAACAGCTAGTTCAGTAGCTGTGAAAGAAAACCATAGCCTTGATCAAATGGAAAAATTGAGCACCCTACAGGTATGTACTGAATTTCTCAAATATCTAATGAAACATTCACCTGTATGAAAATAATGTTTATGGTACACCACAAAAGCTGTCACATCAGTTTTTAGAAGCACCGTTGTACAGTTTAAAGGAATCACTTGCAGACCTTCCCGTTAGGTATAAAAGTGTTTTTCACCAGAAAATTGTGCATCCTAATTGACTGAACATGTCATGTTTGGCAAACTGGGATGAACATTTGTCTGGTTAGGAAAGGTCTTCCTACAGCTCATGTCTTTAGCATGCTGCTATTTTGTTAGTGCCCAGCAAGAGCTTAGGACCCACCAGTGTACCACCATTCCTACATTCATTTAGGCGGGGGCTGGCCAGGCACTCAGTCCCTCTGATCTAAGCCTCGCCACCACCAGTGACCTAGCCACTTCGTACACGTTTTGTGCCAAACCCCCACCACTGCCCAAGTCTCATGCCAAGACCCCCACCACTGGGAAACTGTCATGTCATGTAGGTGTCTGTCACTGGTTTGTGCTGAATGAAGTGAGTTGTGTGAGGTCTGAGGTCTTGACGTGGGTTTCCAGTGCTGCGTACACCTGCCTTTATTTCTTTCTTTTCTTGTAGGGAGTGTTATGTGCCCGGGTCTTTTTTCTCTGCAGTCTGCCAGTGGCCATGTCTGACGCTGTGACCGTAGCTGAGCAGTTCTCACAAGCTTGCGTATTTAACAGTTCCTGGCCAGTGCTCTGAGCCTGGTGCGCAGACAGGAGGCTGGGATTGCAGAGAACCGAGGCCTGCTGAACTGAACATGTGTAGCTTAACGCCTTGATCGTCTTGATAATTCGGTTGACTATTTCTGTTTCTCTTCTTACAGTTGCTTGGTTTGCATACATTTCCTACATATCTCTAGTAGTACACTTGGCTTTTCATCCATCAACCTTGCATCTTCTTTTGGTATAGGAAAAAAATCAGTGAGTAAAAGTCCTGCTTACTTCCTCAGACATACAGCCGTCCATTTTGGATTGTCTCCCCTACTCTTGCTAATGTATGCCTGCCACATGCTGACATCCATACTAAGAAAATTCTATGAACTGCCCTCTTATTTGCATATTTGTGTTTGTACACTTTGTATTAGAGCAGTTAGGTGGAGTTTATCATGTTTTCTGTTTCCCACGACACAATTTACAGCAAGTAACCAGGCAGCTGACTGTGTGGATGTCTTTGCCATTCTCTGGCCGGATGATATTTTCCTGTTGGGAGAGCCCACGATGCTCCTAGTGTCTGTCTGTGCCTGCCTCGGGAGGCAGAGCATCTCTACATTGCCCATAGTAGCTTACCATACGTGTACTGTACGTGTACTGGTAGTTGGGGAGATGAGATGAAGAGATGGAAGGTTGAGGTGGGGGGGGGGGG
>SMGT01015201.1:317624-329590 GCA_004794575.1 Lanistes nyassanus | reverse complement strand
GATCAGCAAACCGGTTGTTGGGATCGACAAACCGGTAGTTGGGATCGACAAACCGGTAGTTGGGATCGACAAACCGGTAGTTGATATCGGCAAACCGGTAGTTGGGATCAGCAAACGGGTAGTTGGGATCAGAAAACCTTTTGTTGGGATCAGCAAACCAGTAGTTGGGATCAACAAATTGGTAGTTGTAGGCCGCTAAATGAGTAGTTGGGGTTGGCAAATCAATAGTTGAGCTCAGTAAAGCAGGGTTGGTTGGTATGTTGGATGAGTAGGGTCTTCTGAAATCAGTCTGAAGCTGGCTTTTGAAACAAGCAGAGTGCTGTGAACACATTCATCATCTGTTTGTTGCAATTAATTTGTTTTTCTGATTGGTTGCTCATTTGGCGTAGCACCTATGTTGGGTTACTTCAGATGTGTGCACTTCTGCTTGGCTGTCGAACTTTGTACCTCATAACAACCGCTGGGCTTGCACCCCACCTCACCATGTCCTCACACCCCGCCTCACTTCACTTGACATTTGTGCCCAAGATGGTCAGTCACCAGCCTCCATGAGTGCAGCATTCAAGAGAAATGCACACATTTGGCTGGGCAGGCAGTGGTCCCAACAGGGAGGCTCTGCTTACATAGGGAAACTGACGGGTTTAATCACAATTCCTCACACTGTTTTACCAAATCATTCGGTTTTGGATTTGCTGTTGCTTTTTTCATATGATAGAGTCCTGTGCTTGACACAGCTAACCCTATTGCAAAATTGCGATTCGTTTTGTTGAGCAACAAGTGAAATTTGTAAACGAATGAAATTCTAATTAATTGGGGCACCCAAGAGTGGACTGATTTGGCAAGCAAATTTATTGGTGTGTTGGAGATGAGATCTGAACCCACAACCCATGATTGCCACCATCTTTTGGACAAGCATTATATCAGTGGAATGCCAGGAAGCCTTGATTGAATAATCCTGGAGCAAATTCCCAGAAATTAATTCAGTGAAACATTTGAAGCCAAGTATTTGTGTCCAGGACCTTAACAGAAATGATACTGTTGGAAGCCGTTGGTATCCTGGCTGCACATTGTCAACATAGCTAAAAATGATTGTTTCAGGTCCTTTTGTGCTTGAAATTAGATATATGCCTGGGCATAGTTTGGAAATGTTACAAAACCCAAGTAAAAGTCTTGATTTAAATCACTGTACATATACAGGAGACATTAGCACATGCACCCGAGCCTGCTCAGGCCTCATGGAGATCAAAATGCATGCCGTCAGTCGCCAGACGCAGTATTATTTTGCTGAATGGACACGTTCGTTATTTTGTGAATAGGTGATAATGGTCTCTTTGCTGTTGAGCAGTTGCTACCACAGTAAATAACCCTTTATAATGTCCCAATTAAGTGGAGTGAGCTCCCTTTGTTTCAGAGGGGGTCCACTTTCAGAGTAAAAGGCTTTGATTAAGCAGAACCTGCTGTGCTGCCTGCCTTATTGTTCTTGATGCATTATCAATGGTTCTTTGGTTTTGAAGCTTGATTAATTTAACTTCTGAAATTGATTTTGTTTCTTATGTTGCATTGTTACATGCCCAAACACACGTGTACTCCCCTACTTGCTCCTGTGTGCTTCACTCTGCATTTTCTGCATGTCTTCGCTTGGCCACACTCTCACTTCCGCCAAATGCATATGCCACTTGTTGCCCTGGCAACCTTGCTGCCTTCGCCAGACCCGCTGGTAGTGAGCAGTGGTCCGCCGGGTGGCGTCGGCGTGACCAGGGTGGTGGGAAGCCTGGGGGTGCCCGCTACCCCGGTGGTGGGCAAAGCCATCCCTTCTAATGCCTATAGCATTGAGTACTTTGACAAACATAAGCAGGTACAGTGGTTTTGTTTGGAGATTTTTTTTAAAAAAACTACCTGTTACCTTTACTTCAGTGAACTGATGTCTTGTTAGGCAGCCAGGTGGGTGGGGAAGATTTTTGTAACGAGTTTTGACCCAATTTCTGCCATGTTTTGTAAACATGCACAGGAACAGGAAGATAGGAAGCTGAGATTAGGCGACTAGAAACCTTCCTGTGCAGTGTGCCCGATGGCGGTGTTCTTTTATAAACTAAATTGTGCAGATCGCATCCTCCTGGGAACGATACAGAAGAAATTGTTTCACAGATTTTCCCTAGTCATTGACCGGTGTCAGTCAGTAATGATGCAAAAAAGTCACTTAAGCTGGTATTTTTGTTAACTCTTTGTACTCACACGACATAAGATCTTTGCATGACGTTGACGGTGCACAGATATTGGCATGATTCAAATAAATATTGCTAATAAATTATGCCACTTGCCAGTAAAATTATTTATTTGGAAAGATCAGTTCTTGGACCTCAAAATTTTTAAAGAATTTTTGTTGGAAAAGTGTAAATGTTACTTACTGTTTGGTGACGATTGTGGTTACTATATTCTAAACACTCATTTAAACCTCACAGGGGATACAGCCAATAATAGCCTTCCAATGATACCATGATGAGTTCCCTTTCACTGTTAAGTGCATCTGCAGAAATTTGTCAAAACTGTCGAAACATACATTTCGACACGCAGTGAACTGTAAATTCAACCCTCAAAACTGACCTTTTTATACGAGAGCAAAGAGTTAGGTTAGGTTAGTCATGGACTGACGTCATGCCACTAAAAGTTAGCCTCTTCATGCACTGACTGCTGTCACGTCAGTAAAGTTAGCCTCGTCATGGACTGACTGCTGTCATGCACTGACTGCTGTCATGTCAGTAAAACCCTCGTCATGCACTGACTGCTGTCATGTCAGTAAAAGTTAGCTTTGTCATGCAGTGGCTGCTGTCATGTCAGTAAAAGTGAGACTTGTCTTGCCCACTGTTTCAGAGAGCCGGAGTCAGGGTGAGCAAGTATAGTAGGGACCACTCAGTGATAAATACAAGATTCTCTGACCTAGTTTTGTGACAAATTAGCACGCATGTGTCACACTCAATCTTTGTGCACACTTAAGATTGTCTAACAACTTTGCAACAGATGAGCACGCTAGAATGTTGGTACTTTTAACCACATCATAATCAGGTGCTTTGGATCATATGACACATAACCTTGTACTGCACACGTAACCCCTCATGTTGAGTTGCACAAAATTTGGGCTTCATAATGCTTTATGGTTTGTGTACACCTTTCAGTTCTCTTGTTGCTATTTAGACTTTGCATTACTGTGCATTACTTTGCTTTATTTGGCATTGTTCTTACATTACTGCTTCTATTTGACACTAATAGTTGGACTGTCCTTTCTCTTGCACAACTTGTTCCTGCCATGTGCTTCAAGGCTACATGACACTACTAACAAACGGTAGAAATTGTGGGAAGTTTTTCTGACTTGATACATGTGGTCATTGCAGAGGCATGCCAGGAACAAGTTCTGACCCTGCTGAGAAAGGCTGTGTGCGTGTGTGCAAGCAGACAAAGTGTGTGTGCATGGAGTTCTGTACATATGTGTGTGTGTGTGGATGGTTCGGCATAAGAGAAAATGCTGGAAAGGTGAATGCATGCAGATAATTAAACATTTTTGCTGACCACTTTCTTTCACCTGACAGTTGCTGGACACACTCCCACTATGCCGAGATTTTAGGGCAGGTCTTTGTGACAGGCCGACCTGCAAGTCTGTGCACGTCCCACATGGTGAGTGTCAGCGTATGGGATGATCTTCCATATGCTTGCAAGGGCATGCACATGCGCACACACAGCATACCGTAGAACCCACCTATCGTGAGACCCTGTGGACAAATGAAATCATGTTGTAACTGCATCTCATGCTAAGAGAAAAAGGTGGATTTACGTGTTTCCAAGCTGGTACCTCAAGTGCGTCCTAGAAAAGTTCAGGCTGTAATCACCAGTGGATCCTGGGAACACTTAGCTGCCACTTGCAGGAAAACTGGAATGCTGCTGGAAAGGACGAATCCTGCTTGCAAGGAAGAAAGTGAGCTGCCAGTATGCCGCTGACTACAGGAATCTTCCCAAGAGAAGACTACGCGATTGCAAGCAGTGTCCACAAAGCATTTGCAGTTATCAGGAAAAATAGTGGCAGCTGCTACATCAGAGCAGGCCAGCACATAATCCAGAATGTCAGCAGTCTCATCTAGAATTTTACAGTCAGTTGGTTGCTAAATTGGCATCAGCAGTGCAATAAATCCCATGGGCAAATATTGTTCTTCAGGATGAAAGGCGACCGAAGGATATGTAGGTCTTTTACTCGTTGACAATACTGACTGTATTGTAATATTTAGCGGGTTGTTTTGTCCATATTTTAGCAGTGTAAAAACTCGGTGAAGCAGACTACACTTGCAAGAAGATCCCGAAAAAAAATCAAAAAGGAAGCGAGGCAGACAATGATAAAAAGGGATAACACAGTTTTCTCTCCTACACTTTAGGTACCTTTCTCCGTACAGTAAAACCTCCCATGTGCAACCCAAACAATTCTGACGGAGACCATTTACTACATAAATGACCTCCAATTTACGACTCCCTCCTTAACCTGACCACCGACCGACGAAAGTGGCCGGTTTTGCGCAGTGTATGACTTTCCCTGGTCAAGCAGAAAAAGATTAGCAGACTTCTGTTTGCAAATATGTTAACAGAGAAACCTGAAATGTTGACACAAAATCTACCGAGAAGCGCAAAATAACTGTTTTAACTCGAGAAAAGAGATTGAAAATGCTCCTAACAGAGGAAAGTCGGCAATAAATATTGCATCTGACATCCATTTGCGACTTAACCCCTAACGGACTGAAAAAAGTGATGGTTTTGTACAATACACAACTTGTGTGTCTTTTCGACATTTCATGGTATGACAAATAATTTATTTCACAGATTGTATTGTAATTCGTTTACATGAAATAAAGGCTGGCCTGGGAGAATCGGGTATCACTTCTCTGTTGACATTGTGTCGGAGAGAGAGAGCTTAAATGTGAGTTGATAGACAACAGAGATATCAGTGAAACAGTGTTCACAACTTCATTACTCTTTATATTATAAAATTTCAATTTCTTTAGTTAGCAACACCATATAAAAAAAAAACTTGTGGTGTGGATGAAACTAAATATGATGAGATAAAGTAAGACAGATGTGTGTTAAAACTACATCAGTAATGGAGATGCCAAAAAACCAAAGTATTTTTAGCATGTAGTTCAGTGGTAAATAACAGTTTCAGAGCACGTTGCACATGAACCGAAGCACTCAGGTGTTTTTGTCGTCTAAGTTGCATCGGTACCTATTTGATGGGTCCCATAATTTAGTTTGCTGAAGTTTCTTTGTTAGGATGATGTGTTAAGTGGCCAAGCAGACGTTTGCACTTGGTGAAACCTTGTAGTTAACACCATCATTGTAGCAGCCACTAACAAGTCGTAATGGCGACAAAGCGGATGAACATTTTCAAGATGAAGTGACCTGTTCATTATGGAGATAAATGAAAAAAGCGCTTCAAACTTGTAAATTGGGGACGAACCATACATGCTGCTAATCATATCCTAGTGGTAGGGCCTTATTCCCCACCACCATCTGCCCCCATCCACCCCAAAACCCCACTGGTTTCTTACTCAAGTAAATTCAGGTATCATGGCTGCTCCCACTGAACCCGACTCCTGTGAACAGTAATCGCGTGTTTTTGTAGGGTGGACAGATACAGTTTGGAAGTCTGGCAAAGTATGACGAGATGAGAAGCAGCCATTCTGCCAAATAGACAAGAACATAAGCGTGGTGGCTACACACAGATCAGTTGTCAGTGTGACCTTTTCTCCAAACACCATCTAGTGATCTGTGCTGTATGTACATTTGTAAAACCATTCTCAGGGATCCGCCTGGCCGAAAAGGAAGATGGGTCAACTAACCCCTTCCACCACATTTTGATGGGCCAATAGTTTGTCAGAGACATGCAGTCACATCCAATGTTATCCTGCTTCCCAAATTAAAATTAAATATCTTTGAGAGAGATAATAATATCGAGACTTGCCAGTAACAAAATGACGAAAGTTAAAGAAGACATGTTTATGATGGGTTGACTAAAGCTTCTGGCAACCAGTCACTGCTTCAGATTTGTATGAAACTGGAAACCATGATGTGAGGTTGACATTCGCAAGTGATTTTGTGTGTTTGGTGGGAAAGTGCTTCCACCTTGCGGCGATTTCAAACGATTTGCAAGTGAGAAGAGTCGGGCATTTTGTAGCGTATTCTCTAGGCGAGTGACATGCTTTCGGCTTTAGGTGATAATTGCTTCCTGCCGCATGTGCTAGGAACCTCTATAGATTTCCATCCACCGGTATAATTTACTTCTGTGTCGTTCAAGCAAGTTCTCGCAAGCAGAGATATTTCAGTTTGCATCTTCAGTCTCAATCCTCTAACACATACAACCATTGCATGGTACACAGGCACCCAAAGCCGATGCACTGTTTGTCCCACGACACAAAATTTTGATGGGATTGTTTTTGATTTCCAGTGGGGCAGAGCATGTCAAGAAACTGATCCTTGCAATAACTTTCATGTGGTCCCTCATACCGTATCACCACAGTATCATTTCATATGCCTTAAAAGATAGTTGTAGAGATGAAGATTTTGGTGATTTTAACCTCCTTGAACTGCATCCAAAATAATATTAATTTTTGTGTTGCAGACGTGGAACTGACAGAAGATGGTCGTGTTGTCGTGTGTCGTGATTCTGTGCGCAATGCGTGTAAGCGCGCCTCGTGCAGGTATTACCACATTCCTGTGCCTCTGCCTCCCTCCACCTGATCGGTCCACCTCCCTCCTGTCACCATAGCAGCACACCAAGGCAACAGGACATGGCACTGGTGTGCAGCCATCAATTTCTCGGTGCTCTGTGATTGGTCAAATGATAGCCAATTGCAGCTAAACCTACAAGTAGGCTCATGATCAGAGGAAAAAAAACAATGTTGGTATGACCAAGTGTGCAGATTTTTTTCTACAAAAATTATGTGTATAGGTGTATTTACAGTAGAGGGATTTGTTTATTTGCAAGTAACCATTTTAATAAGAGTTTCCCTTTTAGTGTAATGAAAGAGGTGCTGAACATAAAGCGAACCGCCTGTTTTTACTGCTACAAGTTTTTCGTCTCCTGTCATGTACTGTCATGTGGTGACAGACCAGTGCTGCACCGTACGACCCGACGTCGCATGCAGGCCTGCATGTGGTGTTGGTGCGCATGACTTACTTCATGCAGCACCCAATGAGGACAGGGAGAAATGGACATTAAACAACACACGGCAGTTTATTCTGCAGGAAGGATGCCAATAATACCATATACCGCCTTGCCAGAATTAGTACACAGACTTTGTACACCATGTGTACACTAAAACACGACCCAGCCTGTCAGGTTGCCGCAGTAGTGTCTGCATCAGTAACCAGCAGTGGGATATTTGAGTGAGCGATTGGTTAGAAGAAATTTTTAACGTGCAGATGAAATATCTTGATACTCGATGGTAGACTACAATTTCTTCTAGATGCTGCGTACGTGTGATGTTGGGTCAGGTTATGTCAGATAAACTTCTCATTCTCTTATTTTTGTATTTGCGTAGAAGTACCACTGGTCCAGGGTTTTTGACATCTAGAAGTTTTCAAAGCATCTGCGTGTTGTAAGGCTGGTTGCAAGGGAAGTTGATCAGCTCATTCCGTACACGGAGGCCATTTCTTTGTGTTCATGCAGCAGACATACATGCAGTGCTCCCCAGATGCCGACATATTACCCAGAAGACAACATGTCAAGACAGCTGTAGTTCCTGTAGGCATGCCTGCTGTACTAAACGTCGTGCAAAAATTGCGGGGGGAATAAAATCAGTGATTCCTGCAATGTGCCATACTAGCCCGTCTGCCATCTTGTATGTTGGCAGAGAGGGGCACAGTTTTATTTGTGTATAAAGTGGAATGTCGATTTTTATTGCCACGTTGATGGAGTTTTTGAGGTACAGAGTGTTGTCCATTTGGTGTTTTGTTTTAACACGAGCTCGTGCTCGTGGGTGTTGGCCAACAGTGTAGTAGCAGGATGGTGGTAGGTCCTGTGTTAGATAGCCATTATTCAGTTAGTGATTTTAACCATACCTGTTATCGTCTTCTGTTGTACCGAGACTAGTTTTTCTGATATGGATGTTTGTGCATATATGATGTCCGTTCTCAACATGACAAAAGGGTGTACAACCCCTATTTGCTGTATTGTTTTTATGAAAGATCCATGCAATTTTTAATGTGACACGATGAAATAGAAAACGGTTGTAAACGTTTGTGGCCCTTCAGTGCAAATATCAACAGCTGTGTAGGTATGTTTTTTGTGATTTGATAGTTGAAGAAGCTTTAAGACTGACATATCATGTTTGAGAGTAGTCCATGCACCACAGATTAGCATCAGGGCTTCTGGCATTTTTAAAATGCAGGATGCAGCCCCCCCCCTCCCCCAAACTGGGCTCCCAGTTACAGCTCTGTATGCAGTTTCTCCCACGCCCACCCCCATCCTGACTTGTCACAGGTTTGCATACAGGGCCACCCTTCCCCTAAATACCCAGACCTGTTGCAGGTTTGTGTACAGCCACCTTCCCTTCCCCAACCCCCCTGACCTTTCACAGGTTTGTCTGACATCTCATTCCTTCTTAAACTTTGGCACTAGCTGTTAGAAAACTTGGCAGGGAGGATGTTCCTGTAATATTTCTCTGATCTGCCCTTGTCCCAGGCTTGTGGTGTGTCTGTTCGTGTTTGTCGACCAGTTGCTATATTTGGAGACGTGGTGGCCATGTTCATGAATGTGATGGTACAGGCGAGAGCTGAGGGACGGTTCCTATCTTTGTGATACAAGGACTACACCAATCTTGGAGGAGAAAACAGCCTACTTTCATGTTGTATAATGTGTCTTGCTGTCTGTTCTGTTCCCTTCTTACACATGACTATTGTGATATTTTTCCTTCAACACTCGCTGCAGCTGCGGACGGACAGTAGGTCGTCTGCCATGGAGGACAGGCTGCTGTTGGAAGTGCCATCTTGTCGTGTCGGGCTGCGGTGGGCGAGCTCGTGCCTGGCACATGGGTCGCACAGGCATAGCTGTGTGTGTGTGTGCATGTGTGTGTGTGCGCGCGCACATGTGTGTGTGCGGGTGTGACCGTCACTAGAGTCTAGAGTTGTTTCATGTCCACGTCGCCCCAACAGGTGGTATCCTTTCCCCTTCCCCCTACCTTCCCCCTCCCCCTTCCACGTCCTGTTGTGTGAGTGGGTTTGCTTGGCACACATGAATGTCCCAATCTTGCTTACTCTGTAAGACGTGGCTTGTGAAGTTGGGCTACACACTTCAAAAGTGTATTTTGTTAGGGGATTATTGAATACAATCGTGGTCTTTGTGAAGCAAAAGTTGTCATCTAAACTGTAGGCCATGAGCTGTATGCGAGCGAATTTCCCTGCAACTGAGCCCACATTTGTTCCTGCAATGGGCGAGTGATCATACATAAACCCATCAGTTTCAGTAAATAGTCGATGTGTAGGTCATGTGACCCAAATTAACGGTGACTGAGCGAGTTCATATTTGCTGTTGTTCCATTTTTGTGTATATGACAGTTGTAGCGAATACGTCAATGTATATATTCTTTATGAACTGGGCGGATGTCCGACACCCCCTACCCATAGTCTGTTAATGTACTGTTATCACCATTGAACTGGGAGGGAGTGACCTGTAGGCTTGTCTGGTCTCCCACCAGCACAGAACACGCCTGTCAGCAGGCAACTATACACCCTCTTGCCTAGCTGTCAGCACACTGCTTGTGTACCTGGTTTTTGTTGGCTGTTTGTAGATGCTTTTTCTTTTGTTATGCATTGCATGCACAGTAGCTCGTAGTTACTGCACACTTTGCAGCTTCTGCTGTCACCACCACGGGCACAGACGCACGCCATCGTCGCTTGTTGCAGCCATCCAGCTTGTCAGACTTGGTACGTGTGCCCCAGAAAGACGGCTTTCCTGTCAGCATGACTCAAAACATGCCCTACATACACACTCAGTACATGTGCATCACAAGAACGCAACCTGGGAACACAGCTGGCTAATTCAGCACATGAGCACAAAGACATGAAGCTAGCCTCGCTTGTTAGTGCGCACTACCAGATGACATGGCCTACACTACCCCCTCCCCCCCCCTCAGCGTACAGCTGGAGGCATCACCCGGCTTTGGCTTCTGCTGTTTGTATTACACTCGACATGCTGGCTTTTGATCTGTTGGCCTGCTTAGCTGTGAACTTATGTGTCCATTATTACAGCAGACTTGTTTTGGAAATAAAGTACGTGCACTAAACTCGCGAATAGAGTCCAGCCTCCTGCTCCGTGTGGCCTCTTTGTGTTCTGCTGTGCGGCGAGTTTCTGCTTGATCTGCCTGCAGCTTTCTGACCTTTTACCTGTCCCTGCTGTGTATACTGACAAAGATTTGAGTGGGTAGCTGGTGTGGACTGGCCGCCTGTCTAGCTGTCTTACAGCCTGGGGTTTGACCAGCTTCCATCGGGTCTGGCAGCCTGTTTTGCCCAGTTTCAGCAGCCAGTCTCGGTGGCAGCCAAAAGCAGGCCAGGTCAGCCAGACAGGCGGACATCTTTAAGGTAACCTCCGGGGTATGGCTGTGTGGCTGCACGCACTCGCATGGCAGAAACAAGCGGATGACGGGATCGCTCCATAAAGGGATAACCTACCCATGTGCTTATAACACAGGCAAGCCTACACAAATATACATACACACATAAAAACGCATGCATGGGAGCGTACACACATCGCATTAGGTTGAAAGGCGACTGGCCGTGCGAACCGACGGATTTCAGGGTGAGCCCAAGGTGGCCGAGTCGACGCAGCGGCCACACGCTGCAGCAACAGTCGTGACCGGATGTGAACTGGCGGAGACCAGACCATCTGACCTCGGCAAATGCTAAGGTCGTCAGCAGCATGAATCCGACCCCTTCTGGAGTCGAGACGCCCCCAGCCTACAGCATCCATGCTTCCATGGACAAGCGAACACAACACGAACCTTCGGCCTCGACCTGCCAGCCAGTCCCTACGAACAGTGTCCGCACCACGTGGTGATCACGCAGACAGGACTGAAAGACGAACCGAGTAGAGAGTGTAACCAAGTGACGATCTGACAGGTAGTGAACAATTACTGACAGCACGTTCTGCAACCTCTGGCGGCTGAGTAGCGTTGTGTCCGACCTCGCCAAGCACGAGGGTGTCGCAGCAACGGGCTCTGGCACTAGCATCCGCCAATCCCGCTCCGCGCCCAACGCCCACTCAAACTGCAGCTTAGCTTTGACAACTCCCGTTTTCCCCGACCCTCCTCGCCTGTTTGCGCTGTCACAAAAATACGGTTCTCACACGCAGCTTCTAGTTGTGCTTTTGTGTGGCCTGTTTAGCTTCGGCCGCCAGTGAAGAGTCCATGGATGCTTTGTGTTTGCATGGGTGAGAGAAAGAGCCAGAGGTTTTGTGTAAGTTCTGCCCATACGATGGTGCTTCTATTGTCATCTGTGGCCACGGCGGTGTCTCTGCAGTGCGCGGGAGCACAGACATGCGTCTATATTAGGAGTGACGGCAAAGTCTCGCAAGCCATGTGCAGCAAATGTCAACACTTGACTGAGGCCTGCAGTGTATGTTCTGATAATACCCGGATGTTTGAGTAGAATTCAGTTCTACGAACCGTCGATTGTTTATAGTCTGCTAGAAAGTTGCAGGACCACAAGGCTGTAGTGTCTGCAGACGACACCACCATTGCCACAGACAGAATGTCACTGGCAGAAGCTAGTGATTTGATCTCCAGTTGTTTTCGGTGACTGCCACACATCCTGCCCCGACCCCAACTGCCACCCTTCTCACCTACCTTTTCTATTGGTCTCTCGACCTGCAATATCTGCCTGTCACACATCCGGGCTCGTCCTGTGGTCTAGAACTACTTCACAGCATTGTTTGCATGGGG
>SMGT01015201.1:306565-317600 GCA_004794575.1 Lanistes nyassanus | reverse complement strand
GGGGGGGGGGGGGGGGCTGTCGCACACGAACAAGCCGGAAGAGGGACGCGAGGCAGTCGCTTTGTGCAGAAAGCAGGAGCACAACTGACAAACTATGTATTGACACGGTTCTGACAGCGAGAAAAAGAGAAAACCTCCACCCTCAAAAAAAAAACAAAACTGCTGCACACTTAGTTTCAGAGAGCATGTCCACTCTAGACCACTAGACGAGCCTTGACGAGGTCGGCGTAGGTTTGAACCTGCTGCCTGCCCCGCCAGTCACTGTCCCTCCCTAGCCCCGACCTCCTCAGGAGGTGGGGTAAATGCCGTTTGTGTTAATATTGTGTCCAATTAAAGTCCGTACCACACTTGGTGTGTTTTGTGACCATATTAGGTCCGCTGAACAACATTATGTCAGTAGTGTGATCCATCCATCTCGGTTCACTTTTGTGTTTTATATGAAAAGAACTTGTTTGAATTTTTGTTACCGTGTACATAGAACTATTTTTGTTCTAAGTCTTTTTCGTCACAAAAGACTTTTGAGAAAGTTGTCTGACAGTAGGAAATAAAGGTATTTTTTCCATCAATGGTGTCTTGGTGTTGTTAGTGGATATCCCATCACGTTCCCGCGGGTTCCTGACATGATCTCTGAGGTGCAACATCAAAAGCCTGAGAACTGAACAACTTCCTTGAACTGCGGCCAACACCACCACTGATACAACAACCTAGAGAAAGTGCTGCCATCACCAGACCAGAGGAACGTCAACCCGTCAACCCTGGGTCGTCCTAAAAATAAAAAAAAAGATTTCGGCCCACGTTTTTCACACAGTAGCTACCCCACAGTCTCCCTGCGTTGACGATGCAGCCAGTAATCAACACCTGTCACGTGGCCTCCGCCTGGCCGCGAGGTGCGTGTCTTGGGGAGTCTGGGCCGCCAGTACATCCTGGTCGTGGGTGGAGTTCAGTAAAGACGTCTGTACTGATGTCCTTATACCCGTTATCAGATGACTTTGATATGTGCTGGGGTTAAGTTAATTTTTACAGCAGTCGTTAAATGACGAGTACAGACGGAAAGAAACGCGTAGTCTGTAGGCGTGTCGTATGTCGTCTGAACTGCGCCCTGTCGCCAATGGTTTCATTAAAGAGTGCGATCTCCAGACGTCTTTGGGACGACAGGAGCACCGACCTTTAGGTGTCTGCAGGAAGCAGGCACACCACAGCTGGGTCCAACCCATGGTAACAAGCTGCCATCCCAAGCTCCACCACTTCGCAAACCCTCGGTATTCTCCGACTGCCTTCAGCACGCAGTTTCTCTCGTAATCGGGGATCAACCGCAATGTCTAAACCTATCGTCAAACAGAACCGAAAAACCAAACGCCTTTCATCCTATCCCCCACCCTTCCCTAAACTTAAAAAAAGCAAAGTAATTGAGATGACAACTGAGGAACCACATTTCATACTTTATGTATAACAATGCACCATTCTTGTGTCACCTTTATTTTTTTTTTTGATGAGGTGGGGGGGGGGGTATTTCGAGGTGACCACTATTTTTAACTCTGGCTTCGCTATACTATGACCCGTTATCAGGTGCTGAGCCACGTGATTTGTCCAGCAATCGTTACATCAAAACGGAATCTAAAGTAACAGTATTTTACAAACATCTGCAAACAGATTTGAAACAAAGACGCGTAAACCAAAGTTACTGTCTCTCCACCACATGGTGACCGTCAGTTCTCAAACAAAGATCTCTCCGCCTTTAGCAGCCCCAGGCAACCTTCACAACATTTCTTGTAGCAAATACAACACATTCAGGATAGTAAACCTAACTACAAACGCCCGACAGTGAAAATAATTTTCAGTCATGAAGGTAAATGCAGCAACAGACTCGTGTCGGAAATCAATCAAAAAGGTCTTTATGTGAACTAGAACTCATCCGAATTTGTTTTGGAGCGAATAACGAAAAGTAAAACCCGATTATTAGGGAACAAAAATTCGAAAGCGAAATTGAAATTGTTGTGTATTTTTGCCGGAATTGCAAGATCATCGTCTTGAATCTCTCCAGCGACATACGCCGTCTCTCGAGCTGTGCCCAGGTGAGGCCCTTCCCCTTGGTATCTACCCCATGGTCACTGTGCCAGGTATTTCTTGCGCCACCTCTTTTCCTCAGAGAGTCCAGGAGAGGGCTGCCAGCCCACAATTTGTTAGCGTCCACCCCTCCGCCCTGATGGGGCACTTTCTTCTTCCCAGATCTTAAAGGTGGGTAGGGTGGACGTCTTAATGGGTCAGCCTTCTGCCGGAACGCTGCTGTTGGTTCCTGCTGTTTGCTTGGTGTACGCTGGGTCCTGGAGAGAGGTTTTTCTCCACAGATGTTCCTCAAAATCGTCCGTTCCTATGTTCTGTCTCTTCTCACTCGGGATTGTCTTCCAATCTGTCATTCACAGACCTGTGTGGATTACTGAACTTTCCCTACAGCTTTTTAGTGGTGGCCTAGAGACTCTGCATGTCCCTAAGATCGGCTCCATAACGGTTCTTCTCATCTGCCTTAAACGCTTTGTTAAACCTCTCTATTCAGTTCTGTCTGTGCCTCCTGGGCTTTTCCTTTTCAGGCCCGTTTCGGTTTTGTATTTCATGGTGCAGACTTTCCCGTGCGTGGAAAGCCTTGTGGCCAGTGGGTCAGCGAGTCGAATTTCGTCTAAAATGAAACATCTAGGGCCACTGCTACCTCTAACACAAGCCAGTACCACCCCCCAAAAAACGCCCACATCCACTTTTTTCCTTATATCATTCTCGCCATGCAAAATCACTCATCGGTCGGGTGCATGAGCAAACTACACGCATTTCCCAAACCGTTTTCGATGCTCAAAAGTCTATATAAGGCGTAGCTCTGTGTACTTCGGTCAGTGGTTGCTCAACATCAACTCAGTAACGGAGGCTGCATCGATATTTTCAAGTTCAGAAGCAGTTGGTAGGAGAGACATGGTGTTGTTCCTCCAGAATTTGCTGAGATTTGAAAGAGGTCAAAGGTAGGTAGGGAGGGTAGGTTAGACTAAGATACGTGTTGTCTTCTAAACACCGCTTAACAAAATAATTGGAAGACGTTGGTAGAGGCTGGACAAATTTCAGTCTTTTGTGGGAACTCCAGTGGAAACATTTATTTTGTTGTTTCGGGACCGATTAAAGTACTCCGCTAGGACAACCATTACGACAGCTGTAAGCCAATAGATTGACAATCACACTTTGTTGTAACTGCAGGGCTGCCTATTGTCCTGCATTTTTTGTTTTTGTATATGTCCCAAAAATCAGTCTGAAAATATGGCTTGTGGAAAGCCCGGACGCTGATTTTTTTCCTTGCCAAGTACCTTAGAGGAGTGAACTTCGGGCAGCCTCGGCTGATTTCAAGTTTTTCGGTAGCTTCGCTTAACAAGCAACCACAGCGTGCGTTTCGGGCCGTGACAAAGCGACCATCCTGTTGAAAGTAGCTTGAAAGTATACATGGGAACAAAAACCCTAATAGTAACCCTAACATGACCCCTAGCCCAACAACAAACAACAACAACAAAAAATCTATCATGGGGGTTCGAACCAGCCACCATTCAACCGTGAGTCCATTGTCTTCACCACTGGGCTACTGAGAACCACGGCTTCTCTGGTTCGCTATTGTAAGTTGCGCTGTGACGTCGTATCTTCATAACACACCCAAGGGACCCCAGAAAACCTGCCGAAGTCGGCCGAAGTCAGTTCTTCTATTCTATAAGGAACTTTGCAGAAAAGAGAGAGACGGCGGATAAAGGAGTTCTACAGAAGTGAAAATCGAGAGACATGAACTGAAATCGTGACGTCACAGACTGTAAGAATGTATAGCAGCACCTGTCATAAAAAAAGTTATATTACTGACAACGTGCAGCTAATACAATGCGCCACCGAGAATCCACTCGGCTCTCGGGTGCTTCCTGATCCTAACTTCCGGCTCTTACCTTCCGCTTTCTACCATCATCAGCTTTTCTCGTTTTTCTTCAAAAATCCGTCATCTACCACAAAGAACGTCTGGATAAGATTTCGAGGAGAAGGACAAGTTTAAGATTCAATATCTAATTAATACTTGAACAGTGACAAAGGAAAGATAGAATATGCGCCTGTATAACTGTGCAGCCACGGACTGTCAACTATCCTCTTGTTTACCGAGCGTCAGATAGAGAACGTACGTAAAACTTACAGGCGTTAAGACGGATTTTTTCCCAGTATTATTTCAGAATTGTACAACTCAGGTAATTATTAGGCAGAATCTGGTGAATAAAGACGCAGACACATAAAGTTGAGAAAATTTCACTGGATAGGTTGTGTGCTGTCATAATGTTTATCGTCAACCGTAACCATATGGATGTGATGGGGGCAGCCGGTGATGGGAGACGGTTTTGGCCATCACGCTCACAGCCACAGCATTCGCCGGGGGCGGTATGGGTCGAGTACTGCCAGCGAACCGTGGTTGTGACGCACTGTGTCATCTTACAGCGTGCTGTGCTAGGCTCACTCTCTGTAAATGTTTCTATATCCTTCTAGGATAGTTACAGATATTAACAACTAACACCCTCTGATTCTCCTCGATTTACTCTTTCGGTAGATAACTCATCAAACGTCTTGATAGAGTAAATTTATTGTAGGCAGAATTCGTACCTTTATCTATTCACATTAGCTAGTTAAACTGCCTTTTAACGTAATTATCTTTATTTCCTTCTCACTCTACTTAACTTTCCTTAACACTAACAGGAAGAGCAAAGCGCACTCTAGTCACTGTATATTTTCATGTCCTTGTAGGTATATTCTTTCACTTTTTATTCTAAATGTTGTCTGTGTAAGAAACACACAATTTGGCCTCTGCCGCGTGTACGCCGGCTTGCTGCTGCTGGACCGGACAGTGGCACCGTTGTGGCTCGCGCCCACCCTGTAAAAGAGGGTGCGGGCCGGTCAAAGCAGAGTCCCGAAGTAGGGTGAAGCAGGAGGAGGACGGGAGAGAACATGTAGTGTGGTAGTGACGTGCCAGTAAACCGTGGGGTGGCGGAGCATGTCGGGCGGCAGCAGCAGTGGCGGCCCTAAATAAAGTACGCAGAGGGCGTGGAAGGAAACCTGCCTTTGTCTTGAAGGGGAGAGAGAGAAAAGTTGCGAAGCGAACCCGCTTCATCACACAGAAATAGTTGCAAATTGGAATATAGTATATATTTTTATTTCCGCTAATGGATTTGCACCCCACCCGAGTCCAGATATTCGAACTATACAAAGCTGAGAGTAGCACAGATTTATCAATTCACAGATTTTCGCTATCAAAGCAGCAAAAAGGATTATTATACGTACGTTCTTTCTTCGAAAGCATGAATTTTTTAAACAATATTTCAACTTGGGTTTAACAGAAACCTTTGATCAGAGACTGAGTTATTACATTTACTTGGTGCAACTGTATAACTATATTTGCAATACGACAGAAAATACTATCATTCACTGAGAAAAATTCATTTTCTTTCACCTGATCGCACCAGGTAGGCACACTGTATTATTCATTAAAAACAAGACATTACGTACAGCGACGCGACGCACACATTACCGTAGGGAATCCACAGAACACAAAAACGTTTAACTTCCGGGCTGAGGGGGAACAGATGGAAAGCCCCTTGTGATCATGAACGCCATGAAGGGCTAGAAAGGGTTTGTTCTGTGTAGGGTTTGGGGAGAGGGTGGAGGGGATGCAGTTTATGGCTGTAGTACGGTGTTTCTGCGAGCCCAGAAGGAACTGTGGCTATTATTACCTTTTGTAAAATCAGACGTGCGTGGCCCTTTATCGTGACTTTCTAAAAAATGGCCATCATGTTAAAGCAGATTAAATATTTCTGGAAAATGTCAGGTTAAAGCACATTACATATTTCTGAAAAAATACTTGTCTGGTTAAAGCAGATTAAATATTTCTGGAAAAATTCCCTGTCAGGTTAAACAGATTAAGTATTCCCGGGGAATAAAAGTACAGGGGATTCTGCAGGCAGGCAGTTAAGCTGATCCGACACAGCCGCAGGAGTGGGGGGGGGGGCAGACGGAACAGCGACACAGCTGTCACCAAGCCAGCAAGATGTCTGCGACACCTCTCACACTGGATCCTGTCTACAGATCTGATTGCTGCGACACAGCCTTAGTTTTCGACTCGGCTTAACACACACACACACACACGAAGGCTTACAACAGCCTCCAGTTCGCCAACCCTTTGCTTTTTTTCAAACGCCTTCCCGCTAAAGCTGTTTTTTAAATCTTTAACAAAAAACCTTGCTGACCCTCTGTGCGTGCGTTCGCCCACGCGTTCAAAAAGTTTTGGTGGCTGCATTTTTTCTGTTGTAGCAACTTATTCAATGTGCATTGTCCATAGACCCAACTCCTTAGTGTAGCCTTTCGTTATTAATATCATAAAGGTGCATCTCCAAAAATTGTAGAGCATTAAAAGTAAAAGGTGAACACAGAGGTAGAGATAAACAAAATGTAGGAATAGGGTGACAGTAGGGCTGACCAGCAGTCCGCCACTCAAGCCACATACAGCCCCCTCCCACCAGCAGCGACCGTGGCCAGGCAAGTGACCAGCGAGAGGGACTTTACGCAGCCACCACCAGGACAGACCACCACATAGGTCCCCTTCTTTCCCCTCCCCCACTTCCTTCCCCAAGTCAACTGTCCCCTCTCCCCATAGTGCGAAATGACCGCGAAGTGGAAGCACTTTCCTTCCAAAAACAACATCTCCAAAGATTTTAAGTGCTGTACACATTGCTCCGACATAACATTAGAGCAAAAACGAGGGCAGATAATCTCAGGGTCTTTTCGAGCACATTGGTCTCCCTTGAAAAAGTAGCTGTGATGTTATCTCACATTTTTTGTCCATTGCAGGGCAAAACAATAAGTACAAATCTTATATATTCTGCAACGGTAGACACTCCTGAAGTGACCTAGAAGTAGCTTACATGCGAATTTCTTCAAAATAAAAAATCGGGGACGACTGTGAAATCGAAATTTTCTTCACGCCACGGGTCGATGGGACAGGTCTTCGGATGTCGAACGATTGCTCGCCAGCGCAACTGCACTTGATAATAACAACGCAGAAACGATCTCAAGCACTGTAAACGTTTCTACGTTGTCCCAAAATGGGTCTTAAAATACAGAGCCACAACGAAAGATAACCAGGCGCTGGTAACAACATGCAGAACAATACCAGTTAACGCCATTTCACTGTCGCCATCTTTTCCATCACCCTAGTGGTTTCCCTTGAAAAAACAGACGACTGTAGTGAGCCCGCTGTGTCGACCATTGCACAATGGCGGTTCAGTACAAGTTAATGCCGCTGTTACTCTTTCGCTCCATGGGGGAAAGAAGCTGGAGAGGTCGGCCAGCGACTTGAGCCCGTACACACCAGCATCCCTAGCAAGAGTGACAGAGGTGGACGCTTTCCTAGAGGCTCTCATTACTGCTGTTTGTGTGCTCTACATTTCGGGGGAAAATAATTGATAGAAAGTTTCTTTACATCGGCAAACAGAATACATTACTTGGCAGAAAAAGATGAAGCTTCTGGCTTTAGAGTAACAGAATTTTATGCAGTGATCATTTCGCCGACAAAAAAGGCCCCCACCTCTCAACCCCCCCCCCAAACCCACGCGCATTACTTTGCCATTGTTGTTTCAAAACAAGGAGTTTCAAACAACTGCAAGAAGTTTGTGTTAGCTTTCATGCGTGTGTGCGTGCGTGTGGGTGTGTCGGGTTGCGTGTGAAATCGAGCAAATTAAATTACCAGTATATTTAAATAAATTCTTTGTACACCAACTCGATAAACTTAAAAATACCAAGCCTTACCGTAAAGATTAGTATTTTCTACTAGATGTAAAGAAAAAATATACAAGAGGTTACAAAGATCAATTAATGACACAGTGGCACCTCAACAGAATTAACTTAACCTGCAGCAACGCACATAAACCCAACATTGGTTCACTGGTTTATCGTGGGTTGACTCCCAATCACGAGTTAGAAATTCCTATAAGTGTGTCCTTTGTATTCTGCCTACAAGCGATTGGAATGATTTGCTAATAGTGTCTACTACTGATCGACGATTTTATTCCACCGATTCTTATCGAGAGTTCGTTACGATGTCATAGATCATCAGGAGTGCGAACAATATTGACAATTACTAGTAAAACGTTTCTACTCAACATTCGGGGAAGGTAATGTCTCAAACATATTATATAATGCATTTAAATCTTTTCCTGTCTTCTGTTTCTTCATTATATGACCAATCTGATGAGTCGTGCGGTGATTCTCGTGAACTTATTATATAAAAAAAGCTACACTCTGGTCTAGACTAAACATCAGTATGAGTAGCTTAATTGTTCCTCCTCGAGATGACATCACCTGCTGTGCTCCCTACTCAAGCTTTCGGCAATCTCCGGCGCACGAGCTATCCGCGAGCCTCACTTTAACTTCATCTACAATATCAAAACATCAGCTCCTCAAAATATATATTTTGGATATATATCGAAATCATCAAGTATGTCGAACGGATTTTCTTCTGTTTCATGGAACTTGGAATACCCTATTCGCTCCTGGGATGATCGAATAACTTATGTAAAACATACGTAAGTATTATAAGTACATTATAATTACCGAATAACGAGAGAAAAACGGAATATTCGGTTTTCGCGCATGGGAAACTGAAGAAACTTGTTACTTATTCTAGAATATACACAATGACAGAAATAAGTCAGCCAATCGGTTGTCTTGCACACAGGACCTGAAAGATAAAATAATAATTTGGAAACTATTTTTTGACTCTGATGGTACACTGATGGCTGGGGAGGGGTGGGAGGAACGCCGCACCCAAAGCACCCCTCCCTAATTCCGGCCTTGAAAGTGGGGGGGGGGGGTTGATATCCATAGTTGCCATGCCTACGTATATACTGTACAACACTCCATGTACAATAGTCGAGACTCGCGCCAAAGCGAGCGGGGTTGGCCTGACCCTGTGGCCACGTGCTCGCCCATGCAGTTTGCCTGGCAGCGTGTGCGAACGTTTTCAGGGCCACGTCAGCCGACATTTTAGTCTCGCTTCATTTTCGCTTCTTGTGGAATGCAGCATGCAGAACCCGACCTATACGGCTCAACAACTGAAAGACCAGTGCAAGCCGAACGCGTTGTGTGATGCCAAAATACAAACCGGTGGTCACAATGAAGGTGGTGTGTAGCTCGTTCATTAATGTAACGACCAGCAGCAGATTTAATGAGGTGTTTCCATTGCAACGGCAAGATTTCCTGGCATGCGGGACGCAACCTACGTATGAGCAGGTGCAGCACAGATGATCAATGTCAAAATCGTGCGTGTCCTCCATTGCCCTACACGCAAGCAAGGCACCGTTGTCGCATGGGCAAGGTCAGTGTCCCCAGAGTCATTTGTGGGGTCGCCCGCGACTCCTCCTGTAGCAAAAGGAACAGCTGGCTTGCATATGGTGCAGGAGTGTTCTGTAGGCCGTGCCCATTCCTCCCCAAACCACGATGGACCCGCCACCAAACGGTTCACGCTCCCTCCGTGGCATCATGATATCGCCCAGATATATGGTTACAAACCGTCTTTCTACTGCGTCCATAAAATTAATACCCACCAGTCCCTCAAAAGTGGCTGGACTGTGTTCATGTTAAACATGGTTTGCACAGGTTTTTCGCCCGTTCAGTTTTGCTTTGTCACGCGTTTGATTTGAACACATCGAGTTCACGTGTGGCTGCCTCCTGTGGTGTGCCTCCACGCACCCTGACGCTCGGTGTTGCAGCACGAAACAAGGGACATCCAAATGTACGGGGTCGGTGGTTTATCTTTGCCAGCGGCACACGACCATTACCTGCCTTCCAAAACGCAGCTTGTTTTCTATTCTTTTGCGCAGTATATTTCTAGGCAAACCGCTTGAGGAAAAAGTTCTTCACCAGAAGAGAAACGGCAAAATTCCAGATTAACCGCTTCCTTAGTCTACAGTTTCATGTTAAATAAACAAAACGTCACGGGCGTTTTTAAAAAATAACGTTGAAGTTTAACGAAAATTCACATTTTCTCCATTGTAACCAGCTTATACAGTTACTTTACTGGCTATGTTCTCAATAGCGGAGGGGGTGGGGGATTAGAGGGAAGCAGGCGCCTACAAAAACCGTACTTTTCATCAAGATACCAGAGATATCTACTGCTGCCGTGTCAGCCTTTGACACCCGGGGCCAGGCTGCAGTGGCAGGCTGGAAGCGGGTGGTGGTGTTAACGTATTCTCTCCTACAGCCCTGTGGAGGCACTGAGCTGCAGTCTGCCATGCCCTGAGACCGCTCCAGCCCTCCGACCCTGACCTTGTCACACTTTTGGGATTCTGTGCACTTTGGGTTTTAACGGTGTGCGTAGTGCGTAGTGCTGTGCGCAGTGTGTGTTGTGCTGTGCGTAGTGTGTGCAGCCCGCTAGTTGTCAGCGCGATGCGATGTTGGAATATTTCTCCTATATCGGGGAACTTCAGTGCGCATGCGTGCGAACAGTCCTCACCTATATCCGGCTATGGAGCATACGTTCGTGTAGATCAGGAAATCATACATTGAACATATTAATGTTTGTCACTAAACCAAAAGTAAAACCTTTAAATATTAAATAGTAAAATGACAGTGTGACCAGTGACCTGCACACATCTCGGTTGAAAACTATTGTTTGGCGTGGATAGAAAGACAGAGAAGCTGGACAAATATATCGATCAGAAACTACCGGCAAGCCGGAACTCAAGGTCCGGGTCTCCATAAGAAAAAAATCGGTAAATACAGCGTGGACAAACTTGGCAGAAGTGAACAAAAGTGGCCAGCGCCTGCGCACAAAGGCTCCAGTTAGCAGGACAGCTGTCGTCACTGAGCCGGCACCGTGAGGTTAGCAGGACAGCTGTCGTCACTGAGCCGGCATCGTGAGGTTAGCAGGACAACTGTCGTCACTGAGCCGGCATCGTGAGGTTAGCAGGACAGCTGTCGTCACTGAGCCGGCACCGTG
>SMGT01015201.1:262296-275244 GCA_004794575.1 Lanistes nyassanus | reverse complement strand
TTGCTGATGGCAACTGTTTGTGGGTTAAGGATGTCCGCCTTCATGCCTTGGTGTTTAGGAGAGCACACCATCCGCCCATCATAAGAAAACACATACACACCTGCTCCATCTACCATCAAAAAATGTCTGGAAAAGATATTGTCAGGAATTTACAACCTGCATTTAACCCAGACCTAGGGATATTGAAGATAACCTTTCATATATATGGTACACACATACTGGTACATACACACTTGGACATATATACTGGTGCATATATACTGGTACATACTTGGACATACTGGTTCATACATATTGGTACATACATACTGGTACATACATACATACTTGGACATACATAATGGTACATAAATAATTGGACATACATACTGGCACATACATGCATAATTGGACATCCATACATGCATAATTGGACGTACATACTGGTCCATACATGCATAATTGGACATACATACTGGTCCATACATGCATAATTGGACGTACATACTGGTCCATACATGCATAATTGGACATACATACTGGTCCATACATGCATAATTGGACATACACACTGGTCCATACATGCATAATTGGACGTACACACTTGTCCATACATGCATAATTGGACATACACACTGGTCCATATGTGCATAATTGGACGTACATACTGACACATACATGCATAATTGGACATACATACTGGCACATACATGCATAATTGGACATACATACTGGTCCATACATGCATTATTGGACATACATACTGGCACATACATGCATAATTGGACATACATACTGGTCCATACATGCATAATTGGACGTACACACTTGTCCATACATGCATAATTGGACATACACACTGGTACATACATGCATAATTGGACATACATACTGGTACATACATGCATAATTGGACATACATACTGGCACATACATGCATAATTGGACATACACACTGGTACATACATGTATAATTGGACATACATACTGGTACATACATGCATTATTGGACATACATACTGGTACATACTGGTTCATACATATTGGTACATACATACTTGGACATACATACTGGTACATACACACATAATTGGACATACATACTGGTACATACATGTATAATTGGACATACACACTGGTACATACATGTATAATTGGACATACATACTGGTACATACATGTATAATTGGACATACACACTGGTACATACATGCATAATTGGACATACATACTGGTACATGCATGTATAATTGGACATACACGCTGGTACATACATGCATAATTGGACATACATACTGGTACATACATGCATAATTGGACATACATACGGGTACATACATGTATAATTGGACATACACGCTGGTACATACATGTATAATTGGACATACATACTGGTACATACATGTATAATTGGACATACACACTGGTACATACATGCATAATTGGACATACATACTGGTACACACATGTATAATTGGACATACACGCTGGTACATACATGTATAATTGGACATACATACTGGTACATACATGCATAATTGGACATACACACTGGTACATACACGCATACTTGGACATACATACTGGTACATACACACATACTTGGACGTACATTCATCAAACTCTCTCCCCCTCCACTCCCCCCCCCTCTCCCACACACACACAGAGATTATGTGGATCACAATGGTGTGCTCACTTCTCTGCCTGTTTAATCAGAGTTACGCTGCCTTCCTTCAGCTCAAAGATGACTGGTGTGTTCCAGTTTTTTGTACTGCACATGGACACACAATCACCATATGACAAACATAATGGAGGAAATAATACTGAGATCTAAATGTTATGAAAAGTGTACAATCCTACTATGATATCAAAACCTCTAAACTGAGGTTATCTAAAGACTCTAAAACATCACTGTTATGTCAATTATGTCATTGTTCATCATTTCCATCATCGCTACCACTGAATCTGTCAATCTTTATCACCTCCCTTTTATAAACTTCTGAATGTTCTTGCATCTCAAGTGTCACTTCATAGTGCTTGGAAAAATCCGTGCTTGTAAACACAGTCTCAACTCCAAACTGTTTTTCAAGAAATGTAATCCCCCAATGATCTCTTTCAGGAGGCATTATCTCCCCTCGCTCCTCATGTAACTCTCCTACAAAATGTCATCGAGTGTTCCTTCCCCTTGTTTGCAATATCACTGCAGTCATTTCATTTTTCTGCAGCCATCAAATGCCAAAGATCTCAACTGTAAACATAACACTGATCTCACCTGTACTCACCTGCAAGTGTAACACTGTGATCTCACCTGTAAATGTAACACTGAGAAGAAGTGGCAACCACCAGATGGTTAAATCCAAGTGCCATTTTGATGATGCGGTCACGAAAGTCCAGCTTCTCCAAGGTGTCGTTGATAACGTTCCGCACAGTGATTTGTTTGGCGCCAACAACAGCTGCTTCAAAATTCTTCCACTCCATCCGCCTGTCAACAAAATAAGTTTTTTTTCACCACAAACACTTTGTAGTCCTTTATGTTGAATAAAACCTAGACCAAACGCTGGCCTCTGTCATTGACAAACATACACACAGGGTTCCCAGGCAGATGGCACATCTCAGTTAAAAGACCTTTAAAGGACCTTAAAAGGACCCCTCTGAATTTCAAAAGGACCTTCTAAAGTGCATTGTTTTGCTTTATATTTTGGTGAAATACATTGCTGTTCTTAAATACTCCAAATGCTGGTCATAATCTGTACTAGTTACGATTAACATAAACATTTGTAGCCGGTGGTGTTTACATACACCCAGGCGCCCACCCAGCCGACCCCTGAACTCTCCTAGCCGGCATACCGTGGTTAGTTGCATCATGCGCCTGACTGGTCGTCCGTTACTCAAGTATGGGAAACATAAAGGGTATCGTGTTTCTTTTGATCCCCTGACCCAACGGCGGGTAGGGAAAGAACAACAAGATCTCACTGTCCGAGTATCTGTAAGTTAGGTGCGACCAGGTTTTCCCCCAGGGAAGGATGGCACTGCATAGAGATTTATGGGTGGTCAGAGTCGCTCTGGAACCAGAGTAGACCGAGCATCTCAGCGGGAGGCGAGGGCGAAAGGTTAACTACATTGTGTATTTAAAGGGCTGAGAAAAAGCAGACAGGATTCATTCATTCTTGATGATCTTTATTGTCGGAGCTCTTGATCTTGAGTCGCTTGTCCATGTGGCATCGGCTAGGAAGGTCCGTCCTGTGCTCTCACAGCGACGTGAAATGTATTAAAGTTTGCGAATAGAAGCGAAGACGCCATGTTGTTGTGTTCAGACTGGAAGGATGACAGAGCCATTGCACGGGGGAAAAAAAAACTGAAAGACAGGGCCCTGGGACCTGCAGAAGGCTTTTGGGGGGCAGAGGGGTAGCTGAAGTAACAGTTGACCCCCCAACTCTGGCAGTTCTGTTGGTTGCAAGCAATCCTGTTATCATCCCTCATACTGCTCTTCTTCCCTACCCCCCTGCGAACGCCTCAACAGCCCTCTCCCCCCACACACATACACACCCATTTCTCCTCAAACTTACATTGTGAAACTGTCCTTAGCTGTTCGTGCAACCCAACGCTACATGATAATATGATGTATCAAATACAGATGTCGGTAAAACAGAAAAGTGATATTTTCAATATGTGTCGATTCTGATCCAATGTGTTCCTTAGGGCACTGAAATGTTTCTGCATTCTTCAACACGCACCCCTACCCCAACACTCAGCGACAAACTCAACAGATGTTTGTACCACATATTTGGTCAGTAGGTCTGAGGATGACTATCATATCACGTGTCACATGCCAATATTCCGGTTTACTGAGGAAACAGCTGGGGAACTTCGGTAAGATTATGTCATAGATGATCAATAACCGACACCCTCATATCACAGTCCCCTAGAACCAAGATTAACTGCGAACATCTTAATAATAGATCTAAAGCAGATTGACTTTTGTTTCTGAGGTTAGAATTATTACAGATCTAAAAATGTGAAAATCTATTGATGTTTTCACCAAAAGCACATCAGTCTATCCTAGCGCTAATCATTCGTAACTCTGGTTACTCTCCTTGGTCTAACATCCAGCCATAACGCAGAGGCTGAGCGTGCACTCGGCTGTTCTGATTTTGTAGTTTTGCAAATTGCTTTTCGTTGACATTGTCTGTGTCTGTCATACAGAACTGGATTCTGATTCTTTTTTTCTCATTCAAAAACATTCAAATGGCCGAGCGTGCGATACCATGTTCGCTTCAAGTTCATCCCATGCCCTTTCTGCTTTTAAAATACAAAATTTATTTTTTGTTCGTCCATGCAGGTATGTGAAGGCTTAGGTATTTCAACAAAGTAACAAAATCCTCAACGTGTACCTTTTTATGGGGTTGGGTGGAGTATCAACAAAAATATTGTGCACGCAAGTCAGATTATGGGGCGGGGGAGGGGGCCTTGCCGAAAATTGAGGTCTTACAAGGGATCTTTGAGCACAAACAGCACAGAGAATATTTCGTTTCACTATCCCTTATAGGGCCTCATCTTATCTCCCTTGATGACTTTCAATACAGGGGCAATGGAACCTTTAAAAAAAATGTGCTGTTGAAAAAGGCTCTAGAACAAAGCACCTAAAAGGACCAAGAATTTCCAATGGACATAGACAAAATTTTAAAAGTACCTTAAGCAGAATTAAGTGACTTTAAAGGCCTTTTTTGAGATTTAAAAATTAAAGGACTTAAAGGACCTAAAAGGACCCTACAAACCCTGTACCAATAAATTTAGATTGCAGTATTCTGTGAAACATGCATTGATATGATCCAGGTGCAGACAAGTAAAATGTCACTGAGAAAAAATCTAACAAGGAGTTGTCTGTAGTATAGACTACCAGATTTTTAAGCCAAAAGTGTCTCAAACCTCTGTGCACTAAAGCACATAAATCAGCCTAGAGCACACCGTAAGATAAAACAAAGACTGGAATACATGAATCAGCCTAGAGCACACCGTAGAACAGTGAGATAAAACAAAGACTGGAATACATGAATCAGCCTAGAGCACACCGTAAGATAAAACAAAGACTGGAATACATGAATCAGCCTAGAGCACACCGTAGAACAGTGAGATAAAATAAAGACTGGAATACATGAATCAGCCTAGAGCACACCGTAAGATAAAACAAAGACTGGAATACAAACATGAAAAAAACTAAAAATCCAGCAAAATGTCTTCAAATAGAGAAATACTTAAACTTTAGACTGAAGAAATGCCATATGGGAATGCACAAATACAAAAATACTTATATTCAGAGAGATGGCAGCAGGCTATGGCCGAATAATTCAGCACAAGGATTTACAGTAGACAGAAAATAATCAAACGATAATGAATGGTAAAACAAGTTTTAAAATAATAAAACGAATATAAACTTTGCAAAAGGCAGTAAAGTAAACCAGGAAAATGTCTGGCACTGACCGTTCAATGATATTGCCAAATACCACTTGTCCGTTACCACATGCACCTCCAACTTGTGTTCCATCAGTGGACCATGCCAAGCCGAAAATGCTGCCTGTGTTTGGCTTCTCAAGTGCGTATGACCACTGCCAAAACAAGAAACAGTTCAGGATAGTGTTCATATCAACAGCATACAATAATTTGCCTCCTGATTGCAACAAGGTTTCTTTTCTAGGAAAACCATTCATGGAAATTTATGTTAACTATCACTAGTTAATGTTCCTTGTCATTTAATAAAGTCAAACCATTTCATGAACCATCTGTGACACTGACCCCACCTCCATACACCCTCTCCCTACTTTCAACAAACTGACCCCGCAGCGATCACACAGTCGTAAGGTGTTGAAGGAGCCAACAGCAAACAGCTCTCCGTCTGGCGTCCAGGCCACCGAGGTGATGGGGTACTCATGGACTGCACTGCTGTACAGCAAGCGCCCAAACGTGTCCCACACCTGGCAGAAACGGCACCGTCATCAGTAAACAAGTATGCTCTAAATAACAGTGTGCGCATGCATCCGCATGGATGTGTGTGTGCGTGTGGCTGGGAGGATAGATGAATGCCCGTTTTATGTGTAAGTGCATGCATGTACATCAATGCACATACATGTGAACACTTGTACGCATGCATTCTTGTGTCCACTTTATGACGCAGTTGTACATGCAGAACAAGCAAACAGCGAAAGCCCCGATCTCACCTTGTATCGACAGTCTTCAGCCCCTGACAGGATGAGGTTGTTGACTGGATTCCAGTCTACGGTTAGAATAATCCCCTCATGAGCCTTCCACTGCAAAATGCAAACAAAAGAACCGCAGTCTTTACAGAAAATTCCTTCCAAAAAATATTCTCTGTGCTACTCTTCTGTTTCATTGTAATAAATCCTCCGTGCTTTGCCATAATTTTCTCCATGGAGCTCTGCACTACTTTTCACTTCATGGCGAGGGACCCAACAGGCAGGTGCCAAACTACCCTGAGGTGCCAAGATGTGCAGGTACAGACAACACATGGAACAGAGGCTGTCAAGCTGCGTCAGTGCACACGTCAGATGGCAGTTACTTCTTAGGCCTGCCTCATCTTCAGATGGTTTGAACAGTGGATGTCTGCTTCCTTAAAGAATTCCATCAAGGTGAGACAGCACGTACACATCATCACATGAACTATATGGATGATGTAAGTTACCAACCATTAATGGTTTGACATTTGCCTGTAGAGGTTTGATCACCAGCTGTCGTCCATTGGTGAACAAAACCTGGTCACAGTCTGGCCCCCAGCACACACCATACACAGGTATGCCTGCAACACACACACACACAGACATGTCACCATACACCATACACAGGTATGCCTGCAACACACACAGTCATGTTGGTTACACAGGGTGGTTCCAGCATACACTGTGCCTGCAACACATCAACAGTCACGTCACCATGCACCACACACAGGTCACACACAGGCAACGCCTATACATGCTAAGCCATACAGAGTCTTGTCCCTAGATTTGTCCCCAATCTTGCCCACAAGAGACAAAGCAGTGACGTCTGCTGCTCAGGTATCGACCAGATTGCTGAGGGTTTGGCCCTATGTACATTCTCTAAATAAAGATGACTCTCAAGCCCTTGTTTTTGTTAATTTTTGCTTGTTGTCACATTTACGTTTTACTCCAAGCAGCAGTCATGTATTTCTTTTTAAAATGTTTACTGTTTTGTGTCAGGGCTTCAGCTGTTGGTACACTTACTGTTTTGTGTCAGTGTTGACCGTAGCATTCCACTTCTTGACCATATCTTCACTTGTCCGTCCTCACCCGCTGTCAGACACCGACACAAAACATGTCAGACAGTGACACAGCGAAAATAAGCATGTCACCAAGATACAGCATGTCAGCCAATGACATGGTCATGTCAGTGACAAAAGTCATGTCAGGCAAAAGATGAGTCAAAGTGTGGCATGTAACAGGATTCAGCACAAAAACATACAGATACAGCAATTTTCAACAAAGAATAGCTCAAACTCAAGTGCATAACAAATTTACATCCAGGACTTTCCCTGGGAAAATAAAACAAGTTTCCACAAGCTGACAATGTAAAGTTTTCAACGACAGATGCCCTGGACATCCATCCTAGTCCTAACCCTGGCTTAATTTCAACAAGATTTGAGACGAACCAATTCACCTCTTCCTGTCAGAATCATGGGGGAAACCCTGCCCATCCCCCCAAGCTCTGCCTGTCTGCATGAGATTTGAACATGCCGAAGCTAGAAAAATTTGACTACTCACCAGTAACAAGGGCTGTGCCATCGTAACTCCAGCGACCTGCAAGTACTGCCCCCTTGTGTGCTTCTGTACTTTTCTCTATGCGGCCAAGTCGATTGATAAGATGGAATTTGCCTGCACAAAACACAATTTTAAAAAAGGGGAATGAATGTCTTCCTCCGAGCTGTAGTGTATAAAACAGCTGATTCTGCAAAACATTCTCTGTCTTATTTTCCAGTCAGAATGCAATTAAACATTTTGCGTTTTACATTTACTTACAAATTATAGGGTGAATACAGAGTGTGAAGGACTACCCATTCAATGGAAGGAAAAACATCCTCAGGACTGTTTAAGACTCATCAAAGATAACGTTTAGGTAAATTTGTGGTATGTGTGGGTTGACATGCTGTGCTCATCATGACACTTGACACGATGATGTGATGATCTGACTCACCATCTGTAGACGTAAGAACAAACAACTCGGCACCTTTCTTCCCTCCCCCTCCCGCTGCAGCCTTTGGGAACCAGTGCATGTCAGTTGGAAAGCAATCTGCTGGTAAAGTTATTACTTTTGAAGTTTCACCATTCAACAGATTCCATTTTAGGATCTGGTGATCATCTGCCCCTGAATAAAGCTCATCAGGAGTTGTCCATCCTACACAGCTGACAAGTTCGGTGTGTGGGCCAGGTTAAGGTTGCATGCGTAAGATAAATTTAAGTACTGTCCTAACACACAGTATAACATACTGGTACATACATTCATCAAACTCTCTCTCCCCCACCTTTCATACATTTTTTAGTTCCCATATTATAGCTTAAGTATTACAGCCAACTCTACGTTAAAAATATGTCTACATCAAACAATTGCATAACACTGCATTAATTAAACATTTTAAAATGGTTCAAAATGGGTGTTATCAACTACATAAATATTTTAAACATTTCTTTGGTCAAATTAAGATTTAAAACAAAAGTTGACAGTTCATGGCCTCTGCTATATAAATTTCTATTTTTCAAGGAACATGGACCACTAAAAACAACTACAAAAAATAAGAAGACACAGCTTTCAGTGCATAGCTTACTAATAGGACGCAATCCTCCCCCCGCCAAATCATGCGAAATCACCATGGTAGAAACACTGTATGTCCCTCTAAAGTTCCCTACTGTACCTACCTACCTAAAAAAAAAAAAACAAAAAAACAAACTGAAGTTATGTGTAAAGATAACAATTAGAATTACTAATTAGCCAGAATTTGCTATCAAAACGATTATGAAAAAAATATAAGGACTTTTCGAACTATAATTGTGGCATTTGATTTGACAAAAATGAGAGACAGAAAACATTAGAGAGTGAGTGAATTTGTGTGTGAGAGAGAGAGAGAGAGAGGGAAGAAAGATTTCTGCACAATGACAATGACAGTGATATATCGTACATCTAAGACGTGCAAAGACGAAAAACTCAAAAAGTAATTCTTGCCTTAGATTTGAAAAAAAAAACCCTAAGTAGTTGTGAAATATACAACTCTATTAATTTAGCTTTGCTATAAAGGATATGTTTTGGCTCCTTCTGTACGGTTGTTTTGAATCTCATCTTTACACTTTATACTTTCAAAGCGACTATCAAAACTCCTCAAACAGCCACAGGTTGTAACCACGGTAAACTACCGCATCGTATGGAGTTGGTATGTCTAAAATACGCATGCGCCGGAAGTCAAAAGACCGAAAGTCACCAAGCAGGGCGATATGGACCTGATAGTTTTATTCATTTCCCTTAAGAGTTCATTTTAACTTAATCTGCTTATTATGCAAACTATCACTTTTTATATAATAAATAAACGTTAACATGGTTTAGTTAAAATGTTTTCTGTTCAAATACGAGTAGACTCCCCTGTCAGGATTTCTGGGTGGCTCGCTTAGACCGGAAGCCAAGCATTTGTTGTCTTTAGTTACATGATGGTTGCATTGAATTTAATTTGTTAAAGGGATTTTGTTTCACAACTTCGTTAGGAATGTAAAATTTGAAAAGAAGGTAAACCAAATTCAGTGTCTCTTACAAATGTAAGTGAGAGCGACAGCCAAGTAATATTATAATTAATAATAGCTTCATGCGACATATAAGTCGGTCAGAATTGTTCTTCAGTTCTTGAAATATCATGTGATTTCACAGTTTGTAAATACTAAATACTGAAATAGCGATTATGATTGTAATGTGTTTCATTTTGTCTGAAGCAGACCAGACAAGAATGACGGATATCGTGGATAGAACAAATGGCGATCTTAAAACCGCTAGTCGGACGTCCATCCAGGTCAAGTTGCCGTCAGCAGATCAGGCGGCCAGACACAGTGCTCATGGTCGATCACGGCTGACACTGACACGCTCGACTGACAGTCGACATGTCACACAACTGCTAGACTCAATGGCAGAGCCATCTCCTCAGTCCTCAAATCTTCCTATTCAACAGGAAAAAGGAAATCAACAAAAGTACGATCAACCTCCATTTTTTAAAAATTATATTTTGTTCTAGCAGCCGATCATCTTTTTAAACGTGAAAAGTACAAACCTCAAGCCAGATTTTACAGTAGGCAGGTGGTCCAATAATGCATTACTGAACAGTTCTTCATTCATTCAATCAATCGCGTCCCCGCAGAGTCCACCATCCTGATATGCACCCAGTTTGCAGCGGGACGTTAAGCAGCCAACAATTACTGATTTCCTGGGACATGAGCTGCATGCTATAGTGTCCTCCCATGTACGACCCATCCTCCTGGCGTCTGCCATAAGGTCATGGCCGACCTCTTTTCCTCTTCCCTTGGGGGTTCCACGTGAGGCTTGGGGTATTGGAAGCTGGTTTGCAGAGGGTGCGGCCAATCCATTTTCATCATGGCAGCCACCTGTGCCATTTTTCCAGCTTCATACATGGTCCTCACATTCCATCTCCCTACAGCGATGATTGTCATTGTTGACAGGGCAGGTTCCAGGTCAATGGCTTTCTCTATTCAGCAACTCAGCGTCACAGGTCTTCCCACTGGAGGTTTATCTTCTTCCAGGGCTGAGATGTTCTGAATGTCTTTCATCTGCATCTCTGTGGCTTACAGGTTTTGACAGGGAGGGGTAGCTAACCCTTCGCCCAACCCCCTTCTCTTTTCTCCTCCAGGCTTGGGACTGGGCATTGCAGACTTCAAACAGTTCTCCGCTAAATGGATAATTTTGTGTTTATAGTTACACACATGTAAATATATATATATATTTACATATTTTCACTCACTAACATGCTTTCAGAAGTTTGCACATGCATTTTGATTCACTTCCACAATTCAGCTCATAAGCTCATCTGATGATCTGTAATCAGGAATTGGTGATGCTTTTTCAGAGGGATTTGGCAGAAAGCAGCCTGCAAGATTGAGAATGCTTGGCTAGCATTCCGTAACAAGCAGATGTTTCGTTTGCTCAAGCATTCAGTTTGTGCTGCAGTAAGCTGGTTCTTTGTTTTTTTGGTTGGTTGTTTTTTTCCCTTTGGTAGCTTGATACATATGTTCATGTGGTGCGGCATATGATTTCCAAATATTGACAGCAATTCATTCACAAATGTACACCGAGTTGACTGTTGAACAGATTGTTAACACTTTTTTCAAAGAGGGAAAGGGGAAAATGATAAAGTATTTAACTGCCAAACTTGCAGTACATGAACATTGACAATTGAAGGAGGTCAGAGGGACAGAGGAGTTTGACCTATGACCTGACAAAGCAAAAAGAACTATAACACTCAATACAAACATGCAGACTTCATGAAGAGTGCTGAGGTATTACAAATATCATAGATTGCATGTGTAACAAGTATGTCAGCAGTTCATTCTGGATTTCAGGAGAGTTCTCTGTCGTGCGAAATCCTGAGGAAGGTTTGTCCTCGAGAGGCTGAGCTGCTGTGTGACAAGACTTTCCAGATAAAAGTCAGATTCAGGTAAAAATAACACATTGTTCTTACAGCTGTACATATGCTTCGGTGTTTTGTTCGTGAAACTTGTTTATCAACATTTTGAGAGATCAGGTTGGGAGGGGGAGGGTTTTGGAGGGAGAGGCTGTATGTGTTTGCATATATACTAGAAGCATTCAAGATATATATATGCCCATACACATCTGTGGTTAACATACATGCCTATAAAATACAGCCACATCTGTACTTCACGTGGGTTTAAATAATCACCTATATGCATTTGTGTTAACATGCATGGATCTATAATACATATATTTATTTATATAGGGTATACACCTGTATAATTATATCTGTAGCTAATGTGTGCTTTTATATACACCTTCAGTTAACATGAAATCTTATACATATATCTCTGTACATCCACAGTTGATAGTCGTGCTTATGTATGTATGTCTCTGCACACCCATAAACATTTGCAGTTAACAGATTTGTGAGAACATTTTTTGGCACTTGAATAATTGGCAACTTGTGCAAAACAGTGTGTTCCTTCCCCCTCCGGCCCCCACCTCACATTAAAAGTGGCTGTACTTTGTGCTTGTACCTGTTCTTTTGATCTCTTTCAGATTTGGTGGGAGTGAGTTTCCTCCAGTCATCTTCTTTAAGATATTTATTCACTCAGAAGCTGGGCAAGCAGTGAAATACATCAGTGGTCGCAAGATGATCAGACCAGCTTCAGAAGTGCGTGATATTTATTTGGTACTTTGTGAGCGTAGTCAAACTAGAGAAGATGTGCCGCTGATTCTTAAAGTACTTGACCACCAATGTTGGATGGATTGACTTCAGACCCTCTCACTAGTCATGAAGATCATTGTCACACACACTCTCTCGGCCACCTATCTCACTCTCTCCAAGCGACCAAGGGTGTGGGGGCGTGTTCTTTTACACACAACTCCGCACAACACAACGCAACGAGACAATGTAGTTTTTCTAAAAAGGACCCGGCCTTATTTATTAACTACACTCTCGCACTCGCTCTCTGATACTCACGCACTTAACACCTTGATACACGCATCGACTTCTATCTAACTGCACTCAACTATTCACTACACTCCAACTAAACACACAACTAACCACGCATCTCTCCACTAACATCTTCTCTCACGCACCGTCCTAACAATACACGTTTGCACAAAAAAAATCTAGCGCTTCTCACTTAACTTAATGGTCATCCAAACCATCACAGGAAAAAACGGATTTCTTCTCAAAGAGTTCGA
>SMGT01015201.1:229927-242778 GCA_004794575.1 Lanistes nyassanus | reverse complement strand
CGGTTTCCACACACAAGGTATTGTGGTTTAGCTCTATATTAGATTGTGTAGATTGCGTGCCCCGGTGGGACGTCCGCAGTTTGCCAAGCAAGTGATCCTGGTCTAAGAAAAAATGCGCTGCTCCAACACAAAATTCTGAACAGACTGCGTTGCTGTATAGTCCCTATAGTCCCTATAGTCCCTGTAGTCCCTGTAGTCCCCGTAGTCCCCAGCCCCACTTGGCCTGCGCTGTGCAAAGTCGGCAGCCAGCGGTAAACAGCTTGTACGACATCAGAGGTGTTCGAACGTTGTGCAGTTACCTTCACCCACAGAAGTTTTCATCCACGCAGAAAGACGCTTGAGACAGCGTGTGCAGAATGAATTTTTGTCACTCTTTCAGGTCAAGGGCTTTTCAGTATTCCCTGTGCTGCTGTGAAAAATCAAGCTTAACGTGCGTGGATTTCATTTCAAACAAACATTATGACTGTAATTTGTGACATTAACACTGTGATACTGTTATGGTTGAGTTACCTTTTATTTGACCAATGTGGCTATAATCTCTGCTGTGTTCCGATTGTTTTCAAAGGGTCAGCGGTTAATCTTTTATTCATATTCGCGCCAGTTAAGAATGTGTATTTGCAACTACCACAGATTTTAAAACTGTTACAAATTTCATCGGCACACGGACTGGAGCTCGGAAACTAATATTTTACAAACTGATAGTAAACTAATATTATACAAAACACCTTAGCGGTAGAGGTAAAAATGTAGGAATGCAGCAGCGGTAGGTCTGACCAGCGAAAACTCCACCACTCCAGCTACTCAAGCCAGCATCAGTGCGCCAGGAGAGAGGCCAGCCAGCGGGACCACACAGAGAAATGAAGATGAGTGGGCAAGAGAGGAAGGTGCGTCAAGGAAGTTGGGATCGGAAACCACCAATGTGTTTCATTTTCAGAGTAAGACGTCATCACCGGACACCAATCTGTCACCTGTCGGACAACGGTCCGTCACCTGTCGAACACAGAGATGGTTTCACCACAGAGTCTATTTCATTCTGCACCTTTTCTGTGCACTTTTATCTGGCACTTCCTTTATGAAAGGTTGCCTGTGAATATCTAGACTGTACACGATTTGAAACACTAATTCAGAGATGATCAGGATACGATGCAACACAGTCTTAGGTAGAGATGAATGTTCATAATGTGGGGGGGGGGGGATCCCAGTCTTGTAGACTGGGTCATATCGTGCAGACGTAACATTGTGACACGGACGTGAACAAAACAAGCACAGTCTGTTACATGCCATCAAAATCAACCTCCCTTGATGGGCTTTACAAACAGTGTTATGGACGTAACAGATTTCTAATAAACATACTGCCTGCGTTTCATATGACGTCAGTATTGTGGACCACAGGCTGGCAGCACATGCCTGCACCCTGCTGACACGGTGGTTTTATGTCTTACACCTTGGCAACAAAATTCACATCTCTTGATTTAGGGCTTGTTTAATTCATATTTCATACTTGGAAAGCGTGTTCATCAAAGCATCTTTCAGCTGGGCGGTGTCTGGGCCGCTGTGATGCAGATTGTCGCGTCCCAGGGAAGTAAGTGGTTAAGTGGGGAAGTGCCCGCCAGGTTCGTGACAGCTGTTAGTATTGTTACTACTGGCGCCGTTGTAAGTCACGTGACAGCTGTTAGTATTGTTACTACTGGCGCCGTTGTAAGTCACGTGACAGCTGTTAGTATTGTTACTACTGGCGCCGTTTAAGTCACGTGACAGCTGTTAGTATTGTTACTACTGGCGCCGTTGTGAGTCACGTGACAAGGAAGCAGGTGGTTCAGTGCAGCCCGTTCGTGAAAGCAGTGTTACTTCTGGCACCAAAGATTATTTATGTACACTTCGTAGTAGTCTATAATCTTTGCTGGCACTGTGTAAGTCACGTGACAGGCAAGGATGGGTACTGCATGTTTGTGACAGCTGGCGCTGTGAACCCCATTACAGGGCGTAGGTGTTTGGGTGGTCATACGGTTATTTCTAACCGAACTGTGACAAGGGTGTGTCCCAAGTCAAGCCACAGCACAGACGTTGAGGCGACGGCCATGTTTTGGTGGCGGGGTTGTTTGTCCCGACATCCGCGCCGCTACGGACACCGCACTCGATGGCGTTCTGCAGCGGTTTGACGCAGCTAACGGTCTGCACACGAGCGCGCCGACTCAATCGATATGTAGGCGGTACGGGGGACACTTACTACTCACCACACTCTGCTCGCTGCTCACTACACTCTGCTCGCTACTCACTACACTCTTCTTACTATACTGCACTCTGCTCACTACTCACTACACTCTTCTCGCTACTCACTACACTCTTCTTACTATACTGCACTCTGCTCACTACTCACTACACTCTGCTCACTACTCACTACACTCTGCTCACTACTTACTACACACTGCTCGCTACTCACTGCACTCTGCTCGCTACTCACTACACTCTGCTCGCTACTCACTACACTCTGCTCACTACTCACTACACTCTGCTCACTACTCACTACACTCTGCTCGCTACTCACTACACTCTGCTCACTACTCACTACACTCTGCTCACTACTCACTACACTGCTCGCTACTCACTGCACTCTGCTCGCTACTCACTGCACTCTGCTCACTACTTACTGCACTCTACTCACTACACTCTCCAGACATGTGCCCACCCCCTCCTCTGCGGTTCCAGGCCCCGTCCGTGTCTAGCCTTCGCCCTCAAGTGGCTGCCGCCGTCGATGCTGCCAGCTACTCACGATGTCAGTGCGTTCGCTGCTGCGGCATCGATTTCTGCCGCAGCAATCCCTCCGTCCCTCCCCTCCCCCTCCCCACCCCTCAGTCCCCGGAATATATCCTGGTAGACGGTTCCCGCTGCTTGACAACAGCGCTTCACTGACGCATCGTGACGGGAGGACGCCGGGCGGCTTCTTCGCGACTGTCGTGCGGCGCGGACATCACGTCCGTGGTATGTCGACTGCTGCGGCACTGCGGACGGCTGCCGATGTTGGATATGTAAGAGCCGTCACACAACAACAACAACAACAACAACAACAACAACAACAACAACAACAACAACAACATGGCGGCCGCTGCACGCCAAGAATGAAAGCAGCTGAGTGGTCAACTCGACGCGCCTGTGATATCCATGCTGCAGCAGTTTACGTGAATGCCGCACGGTGCTGCACGCAGGCAAGCTAACGCCCTGCCGCCGCCATCTGGGCCCTCGGGCCGGCGTGGACCGACAGCGCGTATCGACCAGAACCTGCTGTAGTGTTTCGGGAGGCTGGCGGCCATCTGTCATGTTCTAGTTGGTTTTTGTCTCAGCGGCCCACGACTTGCGGAGGGACAGTCTCAAGACGCAGGCGGGACGAGGCTGGCGGCCCGCTGTCCAGGGCTGAGCCATGCGGAGGGTCGGGCGGGGCGACCTTGGGCCGGGTCGTGCAGCGTCCTCCGTCCCGCGGTGAAAACTACGTCAGCAGCAGGCGGACAGTCTGGTACATGGCACCTGGATGGAGTTTGGAGAAGTCTGCAGCGTGACATGTGATCCACTTGTTCGCTCCTTCACATCCGGGTTAGCGGTCGGGACTGGCGAGTGGTGGGTCATCTCGCAGGTGGAGGCCGCTTGTTTGAGCTGACCTTTCACACCTGTAAATGTGGTATTTCTGCTGACGATCTGACGAAACTGCTGTGTTCAGGAAACCTCCTGCAGAACAAAGCAGAGCTTGAAAGGGTGGGTGGGGGAGCATCGTACAACTTCTTTGATAAATGGTGAATGATAAGTTGTTATCGACATCTTGTCGCAGCTACCAAACTGTTCGTGAGCCACCGTAGTCGGCTGTGTGTGACAGATGACCAGCCTGGTGACATAGGTGAGGTGTGAGGAGTGACAGTAACGCCCGAGAGGTTGCTGGGGGCGGGGGGCGGGAGTGTGTGGCTGTGCCTTTATCTGCAGCACGCTGCTGTGGCGACTGAGCTGTGTACAATATCTTGCAGTGTACATCACATTACGAGACATCTAAAAGTCGTAGACGTCTGAAAGTTTTCCATTCGTCACATCGCATGCCCCTTGTACCTCGTCGGCGCTTAGAAGCTGTTGTCATGTTAATGTTCACAACACACCACGTGTCCCCGTCATCTTGGCGACTCATGGAAACTATTATCATCATCGTGCGCCCAGTGTAGATCTGCGGTCACACAAGCACGTGTTCTGTACCCACAGGACCAGCCTCAGCCCGGTTGTCAAATCTCAGGCTTCACGACTTGTCCTTCCAGAGCCCTGCAGGTGTTTCCCAGAGCCCTGCAGGTGTTTCCCACAGCCTGAAGACGTCAGCGGCGGTGCGCGTGGACCTAAGATAGGTGCAAGCGGTGTGACCTTGGCCTGAGTGAGGTCACGCTTGTCCCTGGTCACTGAGCCCGGTTTCGTGACACGTGACCGGCTTCTTCCCAACGTGTAGAAGACAGGCGTGGACATCGCCAGCAACCAGTGGCGGAGCTCGGGCAAGCCGGCGCCATGTTGTCGAGTCCCGAGGTGGAGGAGGCGCGGCAGTGCGACAACCCGCTGTTCGTGCACCGCAAGATTGAGGACGACATCGAGCATTTCGTGGAGAACTTCAAGCAGAAGACCTCCGTCCTTGACCGGCGTCTGAGCAGCGACTCCGGCGACTCCTCGGGCTGGACCAGCTCCGTCTTCTCCACCACCGACACGCCCTCTACCGACAGCCCGGACCGCGACAGCGATTTGCTGCCCGTGCCGGAAGAGGATCTCAGGCGCCATCACGGCATCATCGCCGAGAGCAGGCGGATCGCGCAGTGGGCGCTGAGACAGTCCCGCTACGCCTCCAGCCGGGACTCGTGTCACTGCTCGTACCACCCGCGTCTCGGTGAGTAGCACCTTTCCCTTGGTGAGTAGCTGGCCCACCGTGAGTGGTCAGGCCACCGTCAGTTGCCATCCCACGACGAGTAGCCATCCTACCGTGAGTTGTCAGGCCACCATCAGTTGCCATCCCACGACGAGTAGCCATCCTACCGTGAGTTGTCAGGCCACCGTGAGTTGCCATCCCACGACGAATAGCCATCCCACCGTGAGTTGTCAGCCCACACGTGTGGCTGTCCGCATTCATTTCGGGATCCGAACTCACCACCGTATGCATCGATGAAAAGCGCCGTTGTAGGGACCACTCTACTCGACCTTGGGAGGGGGTGGGGGAGTGCAATGTTTGATTCAGTTTAAGGGAAGCGTTTGCAGACTGGGAGCCTAGACACCCTCACAGGTCACCTCCGTCGTAAAATGTCCGGCAGTAAAGGTATAAAGGTATAAACATTCACCTGGCGCCGAGTGGCGTAACACAATGCGCGTGAGTCATGGCAGGAGTATCTTTACTCAGCCTGTCAGCTTGTCGGCGACAGCATTACACACGCCGTCAGAGAGCAGCGTGTACAGAAGTGAGAAAGCTGTGCTTTCTTCAGACCGACAACATTGTGGAATGCACGCCTAGGTTGCTTTAGTGATGCGGGTCTGTGCGTTAGTCGTACGTCTGTCTGTCTGTACGTGCCTGCCAACCTGGCTGCCTGTCTGTTTGCGGGTCTGGTGCTCACAAGTCTGTGTGATTTGTGTTCGATAGTGGGCAGTCTTGGGTCATGTTGCCCTCACACCTCAGTCTGAAGGTCACCGTCTGCGGGCGCCAGAGAAAAAGCGTCAATATCCCCCGGAGATGGCAGGTCAGAGGTCACTGCGTGTTTTTAAAAAATGACCTTTTAGATCAGGGAACACCTTTGCTTCCGATTTAATTTTATGATTTTTAAAGTTTATCACCTGACGGATTCTATTAATAAATCCAAACGCATACAGACTCGTGTGAAGTCATCATTATTAATAATTTAAAGTTACGACTAAAACAGGGTGTGCAGTTTTAGTGGTGTTCGCGCCCTGACTGATGGCGCTGTGATCAATCAGTGCACATCCTCGATACCATGCAGTGCAGTGCAATGCGACATGCGAGCTTATAATCGGCTTATTGTCGTGGCGGGCTGTCGTGTCAGGGTCATCCACTGCCATATTTCAGTTTTATTATCGTTGTCACTCGAGGCGAGAGACATTCCGATATTACAGTCATCGCCGGTTGTAACTCTCTCCACTGCTTTTTTGTTTTGTTTTGCTACATACTCTTCGTCGCCAGCGCACCCTGTCGATGCTGCAGATGGTGTGTCGTTGATCTTTGGTCGTTATATCGTACGAATTCGTAAACGGAAATTTTACTCCCGTATTTTTATTAATGGAACGTCGCCAATATTTCAGCAGTGCCTGACAAACGCAGCGGACAGTGAGATGAAACGGGGCATTGAGGTGAAGCCAGAAGTCATGCACGGACACAGACTCGATTGTTTACCAACTGAACTTGCCTGTGGGTGGGATGACATCATGATACCTCTGACAGTTGGATGACAACTTTTCTGTCAGTAGCAAGATGTTGACAGCGTCTTGATCCTGTGACGTACATTGTGACTGTCATCTCGATTGTTGACAACGTCTTGATCCTGTGGCGTACATTGTGACTGTCATCTCGATTGTTGACAACGTCTTGATCCTGTGACGTACATTGTGACTGTCACCTCAATGCTCAGTTCGCTTAACTTAATTCCCCAGAAACAGCACTTCTTCAGTGCATATCATTGATCCCATGACTTCTTCAAAAGAAAACACGTGCAGGTCGTTATAAAAGTTTTTGAAGTTCACCATCTCTCGCTGGCGATCCTACTGGTTTTTTTAAATCTTAAAGCCACGTTATCATAAAGTCGATTTAAGTGTCACACTCGTTTTGTTGTTGTTGACTGGTTGGCAGGACCACGTCAGTAGGTGAGGTGACAGGGGAGCACGTGCGGGAGTTGAGATTTTGAAGAAATGGGTGGGCCTGTTTGAGAAAACCGCATTACCTCAGATGTCTGGAATTCTGAGGGAAACACGGAGCTGAGCAGCTACTGTCGTGAAATGTTTGTGTTCTGAGGGCAGCACCTTGTAAAATCTTGGCGCTGAATGCGACACGGAGCTGAATCTTTATGCCTCACAATACTCACTTTGACAAAAGTGATAAGAAAACAGACCTTTCTTATCTAGCAGTAAAAATGTAAACCTTTAATTTGTCCGGCTGTACAAAGTAAACCAACTTTTCCTGTCTTCCAATAACATTTGAACATACCTTCATCTGATGGGAGAAAAGTAACCTGGATTTTCTTAGTAGTAAGAAGTAAGCGAGTGAACGTACGTAAACCAGATGTTCTTGCCAGTAGGCAATCCTGCTAGATACACGTCATAGTGTGTTCTGTGGCCAGATGTTCGTGCCAGTAGGCAATCCTGCTAGATACACGTCATAGTGTGTTCTGTGGCCAGATGTTCGTGCCAGCAGGCAATCCTGCTAGATACACGTCATAGTGTGTTCTGTGGCCAGATGTTCGTGCCAGTAGGCAATCCTGCTAGATACACGTCATAGTGTGTTCTGTGGCCAGATGTTCGTGCCAGTAGGCAATCCTGCTAGATACACGTCATAGTGTGTTCTGTGGCCAGATGTTCGTGCCAGTAGGCAATCCTGCTAGGTACACGTCATAGTGTGTTCTGTGGCCTGGCGTCAGTCAGACTGTGAACACCAGACGAGCGGGATAGAAAGGCTGTTTGCTGGGCGACCTACCACCTAGAGTGCCATGCTATGGTGGTCCTTCTACAGATTCCGTGGAATATTATGTTCCCGTGTTTATAGTTTTCAGAAGAAATAGAGAACAGATCTGCCAAAAAGGAAGCCATTACAACTGCAGCAGATGGTGGAATTCGCTAGTCGTCACTTCCGGTTTTTGTCAGTTTGTTCCTGGTCATTGTTCATCCACCCCATGCTGTTCTTTATTTATATAAACTCCATCAAAGGTACTGGCAGCTCAAACATAGCCGTATGCAGACGCATGTGCCCAAAGGGAGCTTACCGTACCCACACACGTAGCAAAGAGAGGGCCGAAAGAAAGGAACTTGGCAGATCCTCAAAAAGATCTGGCATCCCTTTCTTTATAACGGCGCTAGTCTTCACACAGCTAGCCCTCGGTGCACAACGTGTGCATAAAGAGAATCCATATTAAGTGTAGTCAGCCCTCTCACTAAGCGTGTGTTGACAACTATATAGACGTCTGCATACGGCTATGAGCGCTGCCAGTACCTTTGTTGGAATTATCTTTCGATAAATTAAGCGCTCTGTCCTCATTGGTTCTTGATTAGTTATACATACATATATATGTTTGTTTGCTGGCCAGTCGTCGTTTTTCACGGTTACGGTGCGGTGGGAGGGAATTGAAGTGAGTAAATGATTCAGTGAGATGTCTTCTGTAAATGCTTTCGATGAAGTCGGACTGGGCGAGGCGAAGGCCATTCAACCCAACGTGTTGTGGGAAATATTGTAGATCACAACTAATTCCGAGACAAGTGTGTGGAGATCGTCTGCTACCTCTGGTCAGCGTGTAGGAGACTGCAGACAGCGATGAGCGGGCCCTAAGCTCCCAGAAGGTCCCGGCTGCCTGCACGCCTTCCGCTCTGATGACGTCACTGTCGGTCTTCAGATGCTTGAAGTTGTCCATCAGACCGGGGATCAGGAAGTATGCCAACAAGAGACAAGCGGATTAATTTTAACGGCCTGTAGACTGAGGCCGACAAAACTCGACGAGAGAGCCTCTGTTGCGCAGTCAGGGCGCGAGGAGTGGCAGTACTGTGTGTGACGGGCTGTTGGCTTTTTCCCAGATTGGTGGAGGAACCATGCAGACTTGAAGTCGCTGGTGTCGACAGAGCAGCAAAGTCTCTCGAAGACGACTGCAGAAGCAAGTCGCGGATGGTAGCTTCCAGAAAGATATCGATGTGGTCCAGCTGCACAGCCGTGGCCTGCAGTTGTGTCTGTCTGGGCCAGTATATGCTGGTGTTTCAAGGATGCCCCCTGTGTAGACGACTTTTCCAGCTCCACTCCAGGCGATGCGTTTTCACGATGAACTGTGCTCTTGAGCGTCTTCTCGCCCTGTGAGCGTTCACAGCTGTGAACAGCTAAGGATGCTGAGGAGACATCGTGCGTTCTTTCAGTTTGCAATCTTAGACCAGATTGCCAGTCGATGAAGCCAGAGGCGGCCGCTAGAGGGCGGGCCTACAGTTGCACAGTTTGTTGGCAGCATCGCATGCGGCCGGTTCCACTGGACAGGGTCGCATCCTGTTCTTAGTGTGAAGTGGTATTCTGTGAAGCTCCATGTCGGCCAGCATACTTGTGATTTTACTGCACGGAGCTGCGGGATAGCTACGTGTTCACTGAAGCGTGATATAATAGACATGGAATGGACTGACAGGGGCGACGAACAACAACCCACTGTACTTGGTTGTACGAGTGTATATAGTGTATATAGCCGTTGTTTTCATGCTCAGCTAGCGTCTGTCGTTCGTCATCTGACAGGCCAAAGTGCACCCAACTGACCCGGAAAGAAAGAAGGAGATAGCGGTGAGATTAAAGCCTGCTGAAACCTGTGACAGACACGCATGGCGGTTGAAGTAAACAGCGCGGCGACAGACACACTCTCTCCCTGGCGCCTGTAGCTGCTGATCCGTCATTTTCTCGAGAGCAACTTCCCTGTGTGCTGATGCTTTTTGGAAGTAAAGAAAGTGGCAACTGACTTGGTTCCCTCTTCACGTTGTCTGTGGACCCCGCGCCCCGTGCCAGCGCAGGCCAGCAAGCCGATGGGTGTGGCTAGGACAGACCGCCTATATATTGGAGGCAGACCTGTCGGCTCTGGCTTGGACTGATCACGATGTTAGATCACGTGCACCAGCCTGCAGCAGGGAACCACCCCCACCTTGCAGCCATGGCCCAGGAAGTGGACACGATGGCTGTAGAAAACCCGGAGGATGAGTTTGTCATCATCTCTGAAGGTAAATGACTCCTGCCGTCTCCGTCTCCAGCTTGCTGCCTGCTGCAGACGTTACATTTCCCTCAGCTGACATTCAGATTTTAACAGTTGTCTGTCCCATCTGTGCTTCTAGAGAATTGACACGAAACGGGATTGAGCTGCCAGCATTTCTAACGACGTAACAGGTTGCACCTTAATTAGGCCAATCAGAGGTGCCTAGGACGCCTTCCTGTGATCACGTGACCTCAGATTTCCTTTCTACAGTTCACCTGACGTCGAAATAAAAGCCAGTTTTGTTGGACTTCAGTATGTCCTGAAGAGGCCAAGGGGTCCAGTGTCTGAGGGAGGGGAGGGGCAGATGGGCACATGAGAGGCATTCTGTATTTTGGTGAACTAGGACCCAACAGCCTCTTTGTTGACCAAGTGTACAAGTCCAACATTCTTTTGGTGGGCATGAGGTGTCGATGTGCTTTCAGTGGGCAAGGATCCATAGACACCGGTGGACACGTTTTTCGGCTTTACGCGCCACCAGCAGAGGCCATTTTACATCAGTGGGGTCGCGATACGCCTTCAATGGGGGAGGCCGTCTTGGGTGGCTGAGGGCTTCCGGTCTGTCTTCAGTGGCCGTAGCGTTGACAAACTGTTTTGGATGGGCAAGGGGTCCGAGTCTGCGTTCAGTGGGCAAGGGGTCACATTTTGCTTTTGGCAGACAGATGATCGGCAATCCTTTAGTGTGGCCAGACGGACTGTGGGTAGCTGGCCAGGTGGGCAGGTGGTCTAAATACACTCTTAGTGGGCAAGATGTCAGACGTTTTCGTTTGGTGATCAAATAGGCAGCAGGTTAACCAGCTGGCCAGATTTACCTTCTCTTGGTGTCTTGATTTAGTCCACGAACTGTTAGTCTAAAAATACAGCGAAAAGAGTCTCTCTCTCTCTGTCTGTCTTTCTCTCTCATTTTGCCCCCCTCCTCCCAGATAGATGTGTTTGTTCACATGCAAGTACAAATGTACACAATGTACAAATGTACACAATGTGTTTTCCCACTGACCACCTCCACTCCTCTTCCCTCCCTGTCTCTCCCTCTCAAACAGTTACAAAGTCACCCACACCCAGACCACCACCACACAATGTACACCTGCTTCCTTTTTATTTTTAGTCTCTCTCTCTCTCGCAAACACACACGTGTGAGGCTGCACTCTCGTAGACATAAGACTATTTAATAGCTGTCTCTTACGGCCGCCCCCCCCCCACACACACACAGACATGCGTGCATGCGCACACACATGCATACGAAGGCAAAACTTGTCCAGATTTTTCCATAAAGTTTTCTTGGCGATGTGACGTATTCTTTAAGAAAACCATGAAAAGCTGATAATGAGCGTACTCGTGCATGTGAAGAGCTCAGAGTCGGGGACTGTACCAAAGTATGTAGTGTTACATATAGTGTGATCTGCAGTCGTGTGTAGTGTTAGTCATACAGAGTGTTGTTGCATAGAAACATGCGCAGATTATTTTGTAGCCTCCATTGAACTCAGATCTGGAGACGCCTTTCTCTAAGTGAAGAACTACAAAATTCTGAGAATAAAAAATATTGTTGGGGAAGACAATGCGCCAGATATTTTACTTTATCACTCTCATGAATATTTAAAGAATGTGGTTAAGGACCTTGTGTCTGTATTTTAGGTGTGTCTGAGTGTATAGTATATTTACTTGTATAGATTGTGCATGCATGCATGTGCTTGTGTGTGTGTGTGTGTGTTTGTTCCTGTGAAGATATTTGTGTTCGTACAGCCTTGCAGTTTCTTGATCTTGTTTTCGGCTCTGACTGTGTGTGCAGGTGATGTGATGGGAGAGACACCACCTCGATATCGGGTGACAGATGTTGCCGAGTTGCTCCAGTCACGCTTTGTTATTCTCACTGGTGAGATCTGTGTCTATTTCCTGTAATCCATTTTGTATATCTGTAGATTTGTGTATATCTGACTGTACTGAATTGTGATTGGTTCTGTATGTTAAGTCCAGCCATTCGTCGTTTTTCTTGCTACACATGTACGTATCTGTTTTGCATGTGATTGCTACGTAAAGTTTATACGTGCAGATTGAGTCTAACCTGTGTGTAATCTGCATGACAGTGCATTACAGAGTAGTCAACTGATGTGTAATGTCATGACAACTGTCATCTGATGTGTAATTTGACTGTCAGTTTATGTCTGTAACACATAATGTGCTTTGAAGATTTACAGTGTAGCTGAAGATGTATCGTGGCGTATTGAGATATAACTATCACATACAAAATCTGTATTGACTCAACAGAAGAATGCAGTCTGTGAAAGTTGCTTTATTTTGGGTTTGAGATTTGGCAACATGCATCTAACCAGCGGAAATGATTACACAGTGGCAGATCCAAACAATGCAATCTCTCCTAGTCACTTCATGACTGGTTTCACATTTATATTTAGTAACACATCTGACCAATTGGAATGCTATTTACACCCGGTCTCCAGACGTTTCTGTGTGTGCAACAGGCGGAAAAGCCAGGAATGGAGCGCCCATAGTTACCTTTCCTGACAGACAGGGGGCGCCCGATGTGTCGGATGAAGACTACAAGAAAGTTGTGACATATCTTTGTAGCCTTGTGCCGTGAGTTCTTTCCCTGCTCTTCTACGCAGCGTTAGTGCGCTCAGCTCTGATCCAATCATTATGACAACCTTTTTTGTTTTTGAGATAAGATGGAAAGGACAATGTAAACAGGACACATCAGACAGGACCCACCATTCAGGACAATGTACACAGGACACATCACACAGGACAATGTACACAGGACACATCAGACAGGACAGTGCACACATGACACATCAGACAGGACAGTGTACACAGGACACATTAGGACAGTCCACACAGGACACATCAGACAGGACGATGTAAACA
>SMGT01015201.1:217889-229734 GCA_004794575.1 Lanistes nyassanus | reverse complement strand
GGACACATCAGACAGGACAGTGTACACAGGACATATCAGACCATTCAGGACAATGTACACAGGACACATCACACAGGACAATGTAAACAGGACACATCAGACAGGACAGTGCACACATGACACATCAGACAGGACAGTGTACACAGGACACATTAGGACAGTCTACACAGGACACATCAGACAGGACGATGTAAACAGGACACATCAGACAGGACAGTGTACACAGGACACATCAGACCATTCAGGACAATGTACACAGGACACATCACACAGGACAATGTAAACAGGACACATCAGACAGGACAGTGCACACATGACACATCAGACAGGACAGTGTACACAGGACACATTAGGACAGTCTACACAGGACACATCAGACAGGAAGATGTAAACAGGACACATCAGACAGGACAGTGTACACAGGACACATCAGACAGGACGATGTAAACAGGACACATCAGACGGGACAGTGTACACAGGACACATCAGACAGGACACTGCATTGTTTTCTCAGTCTGTGTGAGGTCCAGAGACTTATGATCCTCTCACTTTCTCAGGTGTACTTTCTACGAAAAAGACCGAGTGATTCCTGTTCATCGTAGGCATGTAGGCATATTGATATCTGCTTGTTTGGCTTTGTTCTTAAGACTTGCAACTCATCAGTTGTAACAAACATGACTAAGACATTCCTCAGAAACCAGAACTGTACTGGGTATGATCATATCACTGGTAAAGGGACTTGAATTGTGTGGAATGTTTGTGTGTGCATGTAAGGCTTGCACAGCTATCATATGACTGTTGTAATCAATACAGTATTTCATTACACTTGTGTGACAATCAGTGCAAAGTTTCCTCATGACAAGTGAATTTGTGTTGACATAACAGGGAATATAAAGATTTATCATGACAGTCATATGTGTTTTTGCATGATGCTGCATAAAACTGTATGGGAACAGATACTTGTGATTTTTTTATGGTATGGTAGGCTGCATAAAGCTGTTTTGTGACAGGTAGGTGTGTTTGTGTGGCAGGTTGCATGTCATTGTATTGTGACAGGTAAATGTGTTTATGGTGTAGGTTGCATGAGGCTGAGTCAGGGTTTATTCTCATCATTGACCGAAGGCAGGATGGGTGGGGCGCTGTGCGTTCCATACTGCTCAAGATATCAGTGAGTTTTCTCGTTTATCTTATCTCCATAACATGTGTAATGCGCATGTTGAGCAGGCTAAACCCCAGGATATCAGTGATTAGTTCATATGTTGTATATATCACAGCATATCAAGTGTTTCTGTATTATACCACAAGCAGCCAGCACAAGTATGTGTATTTACGGATCAGTGTACTGAATTGCAAAATTCACCCAGCTTTTCCCCGCAGTATTTAGCATTTCACTGTATTTTCATCTATACTCACACAGCAGTTGTCTCCAATATTGATTAATATTTTAGATGGCAGGAGGATGAGAAAAATTTGTCTTGAGGAAAGCAACAAAGAACAAATGAGGACAGAGCGCGATAAATCATCAAATGATAATCCCAACAAAGTACTGGCAGCGCTAGACACAACCGTTTGCTGACGTGTGTAACCAAGGGAGCCTACCGTACCCAAACACGTAGCAAAGAGAGAGTCGAAAGTAAGGAACGTGGAAGATTTTCAGTCTGAAAATTTGCCACGTTCCTTACTTTCGACTCTCTCTTTGCTACGTGTTTGGGTACAGTAGGCTCCCTTGGTTACACACATCAGCAAACGGTTGTGTCTAGCGCTGCCATTACTTTGTTGGGGTTGTCATTTGAGGAAAGCAGTAACATGACATAGAATACAAACAATTCTCTCACAAATACTGTAAATGCACAAGGCTAGGCATAGACTTTACACTTGACAGTCTCGTGTGCAATTTGTTTGGTGCAGATTTTTTTAAAGGGATTTCCCAGAAAGCATATACCTCTTTATCTAATCCAAAATATTTCCTTAATATTTTAGAAGACAAGACTTAAATTGTACAAGTACAATGAACTCATGCTGTTTTGGCAGTGCTATAATTTCCAAAAAAAAAAATCAGTGATGTTGAAGTTGTATTAAAATTTTTTTCAGATGTTCTTCCCAGTTCACATTCAGGTGGTGTTTTTACTGCAGCCTCGAGGCTTCTTTCAGCGAGCTTTTGCTGACCTTCGTTCAAAGTTTGTCAAGGAGGACCTGGAATTCAAGGTGGGGACTTTTAAACTGGGATCTCTGTAGATTTGTCAAGCCAACCTTTTAAATTGGGATCTCTAGATATGTCGTCAGCATTTTAGATTGGGATCTCTATGGATATGTTGTCAGCTTTTTGAATAGGGATCTCTGTAGATATTTCAACCTTTGAAACTGGGAGCACTGTAGACAAGTCCTGCATATAGTCATTACATTTGACATTTGTTAAATATTTGGAAATAGGTTTGGCCATTTAACCAGTTTTTCCAATTATCTTTTTCCATTGTGATAATGACAGTGACTACAGTGATGTGACATTATGGCATGAGGTGGTCTATTTCAACAGGTCGTTTTATGTGATACCCCAAGTGAAATAGGAGATTACGTTGATCCATGCCAGCTGACATCAGACCTGGGTGGAGAATTGGAATTTGACACACTTGAGTGGACAGAGCATCGTTCGGTTAGTTCCAAAATTAGAAACTGAAGTCTGTCTCTCTCTCCGGATACGTGCTTCACATTTTGTTCTCCTCTGATGGCACCAACCCGGCAAACCCCTGTCATTGTCAAAGAGTTTCTTTGAAAAAATCCTAGCATTTAATATCTGTAACCCTACAGTGACATGAATACAAGAATGTCAAATTCCTGTTTAAGTAACACATGACAGTCCTGAAAGTGCAAAGCATTTTCAATCTCTGTGTCCTACAAAACATGGCTCTGAGGCCACTAGGCAATGATGGAAAAAATGATAGTTGTGTAAGAATAAACTGGAAGTCACAGAAATTAAATCAAATCAGATTAAACGTGTTTGTGACTGCTTGTTCTGGTTGTGTGCAGGCTGTGGAGAAGTTCGCACAGAATGCTGACAACATGGCCGCCAGTTTCAACAAAGCTGTGAAGCGGTTTCAAGAGTTGGAGCTGCCCAATGCAGTGCACGAGGTGGAGGCTATGGTCCGCTGCTGTCTGGCCGAGCGCAAGGAGTTGATGGACGACTTTGGCAGCTTCACCACCCACGGCAACACGCTGCTGAGTTGCATCAAGGGAGACAATGCCACCACTCCGCTGGTCAAATTGTGTCATGTGGTAGAGCTGGAAAGGTCTGTACATCAAGGACTGGGATTCTGTTATCAATGCCTGGTAGTCACTTTCCCCGTGAATATATTCTGAAAATTATGTCGCCTTTAAAAAGATTCATGTAGCAAGTAAGAACAAATCTCCCCCCACCCCCCACCCCAAATCTGTTTGCCGACCTCCTGAAGATCATCCCTAGCGGTGTGAAGCAGTCTTTGTGGAGACCGAGCATGTTGTGGAGATTTGATCGTAGCTCAGGGTTGCTGACTGCTGGCTGGAAACCACGTTATCAGATGCTGATCTGTCGACAGTTTGTAATCTAAAAGCTGTTAGTGAAATCAAATGGGGTCTAACCTGTTAGCGGTTCATAATCTACAGGCTGTTGGTCTGTCTGGGGTTTTTAATCTACAGGGTCCTATTATAACCACATTGCATAACTGACTTGAATGTGGTTTATAATCAATAATGGTGATTTAACAATGACTGCTTATGCACCTGAGATACTGACCTGTGTGTGGTTTGCATTCTATAGACTCCCCATTAAGTGAGTGAGATTGACCTGTGTGTGGTTTGCATTCTACAGACCCCATTAACTGAGTGAGATACTGACCTGTGTGTGGTTTGCAATCTGCAGGCTGTTAGTACAACTCGATGAAACAAAGGCTAGTTTTGATGAATTCTGGGCAACACACGAGCGCAGAATGAGACAGGGACTTCACTTACGGCAGTTTGAAGATGACTTTAAACTGGTAAGTCAAGCGTTTTATTACATTCATTATGTTTCTGTGGTCATGTGAGAGGTTGTGGCCTAGCTGCTCTATGAAATCACAATATGTAAATCTGTGACTAGAACATAATAAAAACATAATAACATAATAAAACATAATAAAACTATGTTTCAGTTTGCTGTCCTTGGTGCATCTTGTGATCAGTATGTGCAGACAAATGAACCTGTCAGTAGATGTAATGAACATTTAGGACTGAATAATCCTCAATTACTGCAAAACTGTTGAGAGGTAATGGACTGTTTAACCAACGACAGGTTCAGTTTGGCCTTGGCGTGCGCATTGAGACGCTGGAGGAACAGATGGAAGAGCTGGGGTCCTCGGTGGCTCAGGTGGAAGCTCTGAGCAAAGAGTTTGAGAAAATAGAGGAAGAATCACAGGTATGTGTGTCGACCTTTGTGTCTGTCGGCATCTGTGTCTGTCGGCATCTGACCTGTCTGCATCTGTGTCTGTCGGCATCTGTGTCTGCGTCTTGATACATCTTGATATCTGATGTCAGTTTGACTTTGCTTGCACTGTTTCCAACCATCTTCTCCCAGGACACTGTGTGTAGAGTGAGATGAGTCAGCAGTGGGAGGGTCGAGGTGTGCTGATGACACGTGACTGTCTTTGCAGATCTGATTATCAGCCTTTCCCTTATTAGAGCTGGCCCCCAAAACTACTTGCTCACACCTCCTGTGCATTGTTTTAGCCGGCAGGTTTGGACTCTGTTGTTTGGCATGTTCACACAGTTCACACTGTGCTGAGCTTATTTGCTGTCAGGTATGCTCCCACTGTTCAAACTGACTTGACCTTATTTACTGAAAGATGTTTCCGTAAGTTAACACTGCATCCTCCCAGCTTGTCAGATTTGTGTCGAGGTCTTGCTGGGGACAGAGCTGTGGGGGAGGGGGTGGCGCTGGTGTGATTAGCCTTGTTTGTTTAGAAGCCTTGGAGCGTTACTGAAGAGTTGTCATGACACACACCCACCACCACTCCGTTGTGTCACTGAGTTCTGTCTGCAAAGGGTTCAGAAAGGTCAAGTCCATTCTGTTGATGATGCAGTCTTATTTCTTGGCTTTGACAAAAGACAATGAAACACATCACTTACACATATCACTTAAACATTTCACTGAAACACATCACTTACACGTTTCACTTAAACATATCACTTACACATTTCACTTAAACATTTCACTGAAACACATCGCTTACACGTTTCACTTAAACATATTACATACATATTTCACTGAAGCACATCACTTACACATTTCACTGAAACATTTCACTGAAACACACCACTTACATGTTTCATTAAAACATATCACTTACATATTTCATTGAAACACATCACTTACATGTTTCATTTAAACATATCACTTACATATTTCACTGAAACAAATCACTTAAACATTTCACTGAAACACATCACTTACACATTTCACTTAAACATTTCACTGAAACACATCACTTACACGTTTCATTTAAACATATCACTTACATATTTCACTGAAACACATCACTTACCCATTTCACTTAAACATTTCACTGAAACATCACTTACACATTTCACTAAAACATATCACACATTTCACTTAAACATTTCACTGAAACATATCATACATTTCACTTAAACATTTCACTGAAACATATCACACATTTCCCTTAAACATTTCACTGAAACATATCACACACTTCACTTAAATATTTCACTGAAACACATCACACATTTCACTGAAACATCACACATTTCACTTAAACATTGCACTGAAACACATCACTTACACATTTTACTTATACACACCACTTACACGTTGGTATTTATTGCATTTAGACCCATCGGTAGGTGGAGAAATTAGTACTCTCTTGTTTGTGTTATTGTACAAGATGTTGACTGTTATTGTGTGTGATGTTGACTGTTATTGTGTGTGATGTTGACTGTTATTGTGTGTGATGTTGACTGTTATTGTGTGTGATTTTAACTGTGTCTGTCTCTTGTGGTTGGCCTGTAAGTCTAGGCTTATTGTTTATCTAAGCTGTTCCTAATGGTTTAAAAGTGTTCAAGAGAGAGAGATACAAAAGGTAACTGTTCCTTTCTATTTTTAGACTATTGACCAGTTATAAGTAAGCTTCAGGCTTTTCTCACAGAAGTTTGACCTTTATGGCCTGACATTTAAGAGCAGTTGAAGCTGATGACATCTGTTGTAAGACTACCTGTCTGGATTTCTCATTAGAGTGGACAAGCGACTGACACAGTTCAAAGGACATTAGAGTGGACAAGTGACTGACACAGTTCAAAGGACATTAGAGTGGACAAGCGACTCACACAGTTCAAAGGACATTAGAGTGGACAAGTGACTGACACAGTTCAAAGGACATTAGAGTGGACAAGCGACTCACACAGTTCAAAGGACATTAGAACAGACAAGTGACACACAGTTCAAAGGACATTAGAACAGACATGTGACTCACACAGTTCAAAGGACATTAGAACAGACAAGTGACACCAAAAGACATGCTTCCTGCACTCCAGTGCTTTGTGTTTGGTGGAAGACCTCATCAAACATGGATCGTGGACTTTACAGTCTGTCTGAAGTCCAGAAGTCTGGGGAGGGGGGAGGCTGGGGCTCCTTTTTGCAGGGATGGTTGTTAACCCCCTACCAGCAGCTTAGGCCATATAACTGTGGATGTGCAGTGGGATGGGCCCTGTTACCAAATGATGCACAGGTAGGTGGTTGCCATGGAGAAACAGCTGCCCCTGGGAGTGTGCACACTGTTTTTAAATCCAGGATGCAATCCTTGGCCATGGATGGATTTGAACCTGCAACCTATGAAGCTTGGAAGACATTGGTATAGAGTGGTCACAGCAGTTAATTGATTGGCTGTGGTGGTGAGGAGCGAGAGGAAGCCATTGACCTTGACCAAGACCTGATAGAGTGGCATGACCTTGAGAACTTCTTTTATGGAGTGGTGAGGTCTTGTTGTGGACATCTTCTGATGGAGTGGTGGGAGGCAGTCGGTCTCAATAGACATGCTTCAAATCTGGGTGTGTGTGTGTGGGGGGGGGGGGGTTGAGGATGCTGATTTTTAAGAAAAAGATTTCTTGTATGATACGATGAAACTAAGAGTCCCATTGCCCTGTGTCCATGGGGATGGAAAGCGAAGCGTCAGGGTTGTAGAAACGTTGCCATGGAACTGACTGATAGAACAACACGGGAGACAAAGTGCTAGACCGCCAGGGGGCGCGGGGCCTGAACTAAGTACAGCGCTGTTACTTGCGCTGCGACCGGTGGATGTCGAGTGCATGTGCTGAGCTGCGCTCAGCGTCACCCGGCGAGGCGGTGGGAAAGTGCGGCCTGCGGTGTGGGACGGGCTTGGTAAACGTTCTCATCCGTACGCCACTGATTTCCGGAGTAAGGAAGGCTGTAGATAATGGGGTATTTACACGTCGGGTCGACACCCGCCGGCTGATGAATTGACACGGGCAGAAGTCCTTTCACACGTCAGGCCGGGGAGGGGGTGTGGGCCGCCTCGTTAAGTCGTAACGGGGTTCACACACTGCGCCCTTTGAAAAGGCGCCACCCTTCCCTTCACCCGTCCCCCATTTATCTACGCCACCTGTTACGACTGTTGTTGGTTCCACATCTGTGTTGACACAACACTCGGTGATATTGTCATTTGGTTCACGTGCTTATGTCCTGGCTTCTGTGACCAGCGCGTATGCTGCCACATGCGTGCTACTGAACTTCGTGCATTTTCATATTTTGACTTCGGTCTACCGAGAAAAAAGGACGTCAGTTGGAAAGGCGTGTGTGCTGAGGTGACGAACATGTACTGCACCTTTGCCCAGACTTTAGTGGTGGCTGTCGGACAGAATTTTCTTGAGGTGCGTACACCTGTCTCCCTCGCGCACTGAGAGAGAGAGAGAGAGAAGGTGGAGGGAGCTGCGCTAAGGCAGAATGATTATCGTGGTCAGGAAACTAAATGTACTTGGCGAACTATGGAGTCGCTGAGGTCGGACACTGCATTCACCTTGGACAGTGCACTCAGCTTGGGCAGTGCAGAGTACGTCGGCGTGACGCTAATTGGGGTCTATGGTCGACAATACTTTTAATGACGTTCACATTTTCCATGTAGTCAAGAACGACCGGAATGACTGACACCTGTGAGATCGGTGTTTATATATATAATACTTAATTGATACGACGCAATTAGGAGCACTCTTTATGGACAATCCCAACAAGGTACTGGCAGCGCTAGACATACCCGTATGCTGACGTATGCAAACAAGGGAGCCTACCGTACCCATACACGTAGCAAAGAGAGAATCGAAAGTAAGGAGCGTGGCAGATCTTCAAAAAAGATCTGCCGCCCCTTTCTTTTAAACGACCCTAGTCTTCACACGGCTAACCCTCGGTGTACAACGTGTGCATACAGCGGATAAAATAGGGATCCGCTGTATGCACACGTTGTACACCGAGGGTTAGCCGTGTGAAGACTAGGGTCGTTTAAAAGAAAGGGGCGGCAGATCTTTTTTGAAGATCTGCCACGCTCCTTACTTTCGATTCTCTCTTTGCTACGTGTATGGGTACGGTAGGCTCCCTTGTTTGCATACGTCAGCATACGGGTATGTCTAGCGCTGCCAGTACCTTGTTGGGATTGTCCATTGACGATTTTATAGCGCTCTGTTCTCATTTGTTCTTTGTTAAGCACTCTTTATGTTTGTCTGTGGGGAAAATGTGCTCACGGCCTGTGAATAACACAATTATGGCAGTCTGGTCGTAGTGCAACTGTTTTTGTCACGCCACCAACATGACCTGTCATGCAGGGTGTAGGTCTGTGACTGTAACAGTCGTTTGAATTTTCTCACCCCCGCCGCTAACGGAAGCTCCGAAAGGCGCTGGAGGCGCAGTTGTGCACTTGGTGTGACGTGTGAAAGATTAGCAAGTGATCTCTGGCACTTGGTGTGACGTGTGAAAGATTAGCAAGTGATCTCTGGCACTTGGCGTGACGTATGAAAGATTTACAGGCGTTTGTGATTATCTTACTGGTCCTTGTTTGTGCCGCTATTTATGTCGGTGCCTCGGAAAAAAACAGGGTTGTTTCCCCTGTGGCCTGCACTGAGCTGATAGGTCTGTATATTTACGTCAGAATTTATTTTGGTCGTGATCGAAGGGGAATATAAACCAGTGTGTCGTCATATCGCATTTCTCCTGTTGTTTCTCAGACCGTCACTAAATCCCACTTTCACAACGTAAGGTGCTTTCCGCCAGGGTCCGGGGCACCCCCCAGTGGGTAGCTGTAGCGGCCTCAGCAATACCAAGAACGCATTTTGTACATGGCATTTCTATATATAGATATACACTCAGTATATATAACGACCTACATAAACTCACCTTAATGATCTGTCTGAAGTGGGATTATCCTGATTGTGGAAGACAGAATGTCACAACCCACTGTCGGCGTTTGAGTAATTAATTATGAAACTGCCATCGGGTGCAGCTGCAGAAAATGCAGATGTTTGCTGGGTGGAGGTAGTGGGGTTGCGCAGAGTAAAACCGCGTTGACACGTAGAGTGGCGAGCAAGACCCGGGGTCAGTACAGGTGGGGGGTTGACAGGGTTAGTCCGACTGACTTTCTCACACACACCCACGCACACCCACACACCCACACGCACCACGCTGGTAACGATCTCGCCACATCAAGAGACGGCGGGGGGGGGGGGGAGATGGCTTAACAAGGATCAAGAAGAAAAGTCCCGGACAGGATCTCGCGTAATGGGAGGCGGGGAGGAGGTACCCACCCCGAGTGGCCCCTCGGCACGACCGTTGAACGAGGCTTGGGACCGAACGCCGCTTGAGTTGTGTGGTGGGGTGTGGTTATCGCTCGTTGGCAGCTGTGACCAGTGGAGAGGGTCTTTGATGTGACCAAACAAACAGCCAAGACCGACGTCTTAGGACACACGCCGATGTGTGACGCCATCTTGTGTGACGTGTCTCCGGCAGTCAGCGCACACTGCATCTGCTAGTCACGTGCTTTTAGAGCAGGGGATGAAAACAGCTCGCGGCCGGCGACCTTGAGAATGGTCCTAATATCCAATCTATTTGTATTTGCAATATAAACAGGTTAAAACATTGGCCGTTTGACTGGTCTTACCATAGCGATCGCCGACTTTTTCTCAACACCGATGAACCGTGACGTCACTGATGATCGGTGCCTAATCGATTGAGATTACACACAGCCGACAGCTTGTGCGATTACCAAACGCACCAGAGCCTGAACTCGGAGATGGGTGTTAACACGTTACTAGTGTCTTTCTAGCTGTGTGGTCAGATGCTGTATTTCAGTTGTGAGTGTTTTTTTAATTAATACTTTTATTTCCTTACTCATTACTTGCATGTTATGCTTACTTTCATTGCCTTCCACTACATGTACTTACTTTCATTTACATTGTTTTTGTCTGTCTGTCTGTCTGTCTTCTTTAAACATACGTCTTCCCACTGTTTGACAAACGATCGTCTTGGTCCGGTCTCTGACTACATCGAATACAGCAGGTTTTCTGTAGTTATTCAGAATACAAGTGTCCACTGTGACTATACCGACTTGTATTTTGGCATCACACAGCGTGTGCAGTTTTCAGTTCTTGTGAGCTGCATAGATGGTGTGACGGTGTCACTTTATTGTGTCCTCGTGCACGAGCTGAAAGTGGACGGCAGGTGACTGCGCTCGCCCTCGGCGTTCTCGTCGACCAGAGAAACATCGTCATCTACCTGCCGCCAGCAACCCGTGTCCAACGACGACCGACGTTGCCTACGGTGTGACGTCAGCAGCAATATGACGTCAGGGCCTAGAGTCACTCGCTTCCCTCGTGCCTCTGCAACTGGGTCCGGGGAGGGTGGCGGCGCTGCGGTGGCGTGCGTCGCAAGTTGTCGGACCCTGGCGTCTGCTGGCCGCGGGCGCCGAGGACGAGGCTCCAACAGCCAGTCTGTACTGAAAAGGATCTCGAACCCTCAGCCTTCAGCCCGGGTTTGCCACGCACTTGCGTTTGATGTGCACTCTGACCCGCAGGGTTGGGCCCTACGTGAAGTCGACGCTTTTTCAAACTTTTTGTTCCCGAGGCGTGCAGTCACGTATATGGGAGTGTCCTGAAGCCCACTGCTGAAAACGGCTTAAGTGCCGAGTGACACCGTGAGGGGTCTAGCACCTCGCTGAGACAGGTGCAAGCGATCAAACAAATCCCAGGTAATGGCGGAAAGATCTGAGATAACTGGCCTGCAGGTGTTGGCAAGCTTGGACTAGTCCTGGAACTGGAGTCGCCTCCCCTTGTATTCCTGAAAATAGCCGGCGTTAGGTTAGGGACCTCCCATAGTCCAGTCGCTCACCGGACTCTACCATAAACCGCAATGATAGACCGCAATGATAGACCGCTTCAACAAACTGCTTTAGAGCTAGATAAAGATAGCGATGTTTAATCGTTTTGGGGCTGATGTGAACAGGGACCCAGGAGGCTCGGTGTTTGTCTGCACGCTGTCTGAACGCTGTCTGAACGCTGTCTGAACGCCGCCGTCATCCGCTCACCACTGTGTGCACGTGATGCCCGGCCTCGCGTTGTGTGGCCGAGTATCCACTGCGCCTCTTGTCCAGCCTCGGCGGTCTCTTGTCCAACCTCGGCGGTCTCTTGTCCAGCCTCGGTGTCTCTTGTCCAACCTCGGTGGTCTCTTGTCCAACCTCGGCGGTCTCTTGTCCAGCCTCGGCGGTCTCTTGTCCAGCCTCGGTGGTCTCTTGTCCAGCCTCGGTGGTCTCTTGTCCAGCCTCGGCGGTCT
>SMGT01015201.1:187304-208505 GCA_004794575.1 Lanistes nyassanus | reverse complement strand
AAATCCTGCCACTAAGTACCAAATCCTGCCACTAAGTACTAAATCCTGCCACTAAGTACTAAACGCTGCCACTAAGTACCAAATCCTGCCACTAAGTACCAAATCCTGCCACACTAGGTTGGTTTGGTGAAACCACAAAGTATTGAGGAAGTAGAGCTAACCTCTTAGAGCTGCCCTCTGTGTTTATTTCAGGCACGTGATGAATGAACTCATTGACACGGAAAAAATTTACGTTGCAGAGCTGCAAGAAATCTTGGAGGTTAGCCTTTAAATGCATCTATTCTTGTAGTCCTGCCTCAGGGTCTGGAGTGTTTGCACGTGCATGTGTGTGCGTTCGTGTGTGTGGGAGGGAGGGTGTTTGTGGGTCAACCTCACTCAGTTAAAGTTGAACAGTGGTGTCAGTGTCTTTGTGTTTAAGGCTGAAACATGGTATTGCTAGGGGCAACAGAAAAATATTTTTTGAAAGTGCTGCTCATAATAGTGAGACAAAACAAGCAGTGAAAATTACTGTTGATAATCTGATTTTGTCTCCAGGGATATTATGACGAAATGGATAGCCGTGCTTCACAGCATCTCATTCCAGTCGAACTGATTGGTCAGAAGAATGTCTTGTTTGGAAATCTGGTTCAAATATATAAATTCCACAAGGAGTAAGTGGACACCGATGTACTTCTGTAGTTTGAGACAGTTACTGCATCCTGCAAGTTAGCAAGCAGCAGAGACTCGATGATATGGCTGTACCTGTGATTTTAAATTAAGTATATTGATGAACATTTAGGCAGAAGTCTTGATAGGTCATTTAAAAAAAATATACCACAATAAGCATGTTGTTTGTTCTTCCTGTTGTAACCTTTTCGTCGTAACTTTCCTCTGCATACATTTGTTAGGAAGGTATATCTGTCTCCTGTTATCTGAGTTCCTTTTATTTTGACTGTCATTTGACCATTTAAAGAAAATCTCAGACCTGCATTTTCCCTTCCAGTCAGTTTCTGCAGGAGCTACAAGACTGCCGGGAAGTGCCAGCCAGAGTTGGAAAATGTTTTGTCCACAGGGTGAGTAGCTGTTTACTGTTAACATTTCTCACTTTTTAAGCTTTTCTGTTGATTTGGTTTAGTCTTAAATCACTAGTACAAGTGTCCAACCAGCTTTCTTAAATTCCAGTTTCTTGTCACAAATACTGTACCATGACCCAAAGTGCTATATTCTCAATTAGCGATCCTTAAACGCACCTTCCAAAAACACACCCAGTAACGCAACCCCGGTAAGGCCCCTCTGTGCATGCGCACACCACATGCCACCCGTGCCCACAGCTCACTGACCAGGTCACCCTGACTTTCTCAAGCGCTGTGCTGGCTGGACGTGTGTGCGTCTTGCTCTCTGCACTGCTACCTGCCTTCACTCAGCGTGGCCTGGCCTTGGTGGTCCCTCGGTCTTCCTCTGCGCTGCGTCTACGGTTTAAGGAAAGTGAGCTTTTTTGTACTTTCCTTGTCGCTCTGTCCTTACCTACGCTGTATTGTTCGACTTTTTCAGCTTAGCTTGGTGCTCTTTCGTCCTTCACCGGGTAGTCTGTAGGGGGGTTACATGTCTCTAGGTTGTTACCCTGGTGTTTTTTACCTGTACCCGCTGGGGAGGGATGGCCACCGGTTCCAGTTGGACGTCCCAATGGTCTCACGCCGATGGGGAAGGACTTGCTCGCTCTCCCCCTCCTCCCCCACCGCAAGGTGTCTGACTTGCCGGTCCAACCTCGAGTTGATGTGCAGTCGAGGTCACCGTCCCTCGCAGCCCGGGCGCTTCCGCTGTCTATCGATCCCACTTACAGTGCTCTTGGAGCAGATATCTGTGTGTGTGTGTGGGGGGGGAGAAGTGGCTGTTAGTCACTCCCTGCAGGGATTGTCGGCTGTGACGAAGGATGCATTGGAGTGTCTTTCTCCACTTCCTTGCAAAGTGAGAAGCAAAGTGTTCCTGCCAGCTCGGGCGGCTTCCGGGTAGACGTGCCTCCATCCTCTGGCCACCCCTGACTTCTAGATGGGAGCCACTCCGGTGACCCCCTTCTTGTCCTGCACGTGCCCATTACCCTGGCTCCTCTGACATAGTGCGTTCCAGTTGGGATAGCGATCTCCCCCGTCACCTGTCACTAGAGGTGTCCACCTGCGCGCCTCTGCCTGGCAGAGGAGGCTTCACACTCCACTCTCCCATTTCCTCTCCTGACTCCAGATGAGTTGGAGGGGGGAAGATGTCTCAGACACCCACTGGCTTTGAGACGTCGGACAAGAGGCCGGCTACGCTTCTCCGCTCCATCCTGGAGCTGGCGGCTCTCCTGAAGGAGACCGGCAGCAGTGCATCATGCAGGAACCACAGGAAGTTGCCGAGGCTGAGTCCTGGTGCTCTTCCATCCACCTTACAGCGCTGCACTCGCAGGACCCCTGTTTGCTCGAGTCACCGATGGTGCGGGCGTCTCTGCGGGAGGTGTGGAAGGACTACCGTTTTGGTTCCCACCCGCCTGTACACATCGCTGATCAGCCACCGGAAGCATTGCCTTCCTTCCCCCAGGCAGCCCCCATGGGTACCTTCTGGTGCCCACCTAAGCCATGCTCCAGCACTTCGTGGTTGGCCCGTTCATTCCTTCCACCTGAGCCTCGTTGGTGCTGGCTAAGCGGGATGCCTTTCTGTATGGCATGATGGACGTCCCTTGATCTCAGTCCAACTTGCATGTGGGGCTGCTCACACTGTCTGCCTTGTTTGGGCCCCACCCACAACAGGCGGCGGATGTGTTGGCTTCCGTCAGTCGGGAGTGCTGGTTCGAGTCCTTGCCCTCTCGTTCTGGGGGTGTCGCAAGCACTGTTCTGGCAGGCTATGGCCAGTGGCTTTTAAGAGGCCCAAGCCTGGCACCAAGTCCCCGCCCAGAGGTGGCCTTAGCACTTGCCCCCCACCCTCCATGGGGTTGGGGTTGCAGTGTGCATGGTCTTCAATAGGGGGGCCCTGCTTCAGAATCCCTTGCACCTGTCCTCCCACAGGCCGGTTTTTTTTTTTTTGAATGTGTATTTAGGGATCGCTAATTGAGGATATAGCACTTTGGGTCATGGTAAGTATTGTTAAAGAAACACAAATTTCTAACAAGAAATTTGTCTTTTGTCCATTTTTCAGAAAGAAGAGTTTCAGATGTACAGCATATACTGCCAGAACAAACCCAGATCTGAGGCTTTGCGTATGCGCGTTGGGGACTCAAACCCCTTCTTCAAAGACTGCCAGCAACGCTTGAGCCACAAGCTGCCGCTGGGAGCATACCTGTTGAAACCAGTGCAGCGCATCACGAAGTACCAGCTCCTTCTAAAGGTTCCACACTCAGTCTCATTTTTATTTGCTCCATGCTGAATGTATGATGCAACAAGCAACTGGGGTTGGGAGAGGAAGGCGTGGTCAAAGAAAGGAAAAAGGGTCGGATTGAAATGCATGACATGGACGTTTAAACTGGTTCATGCTAAGCCTATGCTTGTGCGTCCAGATATATTTTCCCAACTATTTTTCAAGTGATACTTGTCTTAATTAATCCATCTTCACATTGTGCTTTGCCCAGCTGTGAGCAGCATGTTGACAGTAAGTACAACTGTGCAGTAGAAATAGATAGAAATAGATAGCCCACACATTAGCTTCCTCACAATCTATGACTGAAGATCTTGCTTGAGAAATACAGTGCACACACACTCAGGCAGGTAGCTGGAGTGGGGTTTATGCAGGTGTCCCTTGGCATGGGTGACTTCCCAATAATTCATTTTGAAAAAAAAAACGCATAGCAATTGTGGAAAAAAGCAACATTGTTAGATGTGTATGGTGCAGACGTGCAAGTAGCAGTTTTGTCGATCTGTGACTGTAGGAGATGCTGCGTTTTGCTGATGATGATCGTGAGCTGAGGACACAACTACAAGAGGCCCTGGACACCATGCTGTCGGTGCTGCAGTACGTCAATGCCAGCATGCACCAGGTGCACATCATTGGCTTCAATGTGAGTTGCACTGGAGGTCACACCACCTTCTTGGTTGGTACAACAGGTCACACCACCTTCTTAGTTGGTACAACAGGTCATATCACATTTGTAGCTATGCAAAACAGAAAGAGTACTGTCAGACCAGCACAAAAACTACGCCAAATACTGCACAGCAAAAGTTGAGATGCTGTAGCGAGTTTATGTAAAATTCCTTTCTCCCACTGAAACAGGAGTTAAAGGAGGATGAGACATTATTTTGTTTGCATGCACAGCAACCACAGTGTGCAACAAAGGCTTTCCTTATTCTCCAGGAGAGTTTGCCAGATCAGGGGAAGCTACTCATGCATGGCAGCTTCAGCGTGTGGATGGAGCACAAGCATGATCGTATTCGTGACCTGAGGTTCAAGGCCATGCAGCGCCAGGTGTTTCTCTACGAGCGATCACTCCTGCTGTGCAAGAAGAAGGAGGAGGGCAACGAAGAACCTGTGTATACTTTCAAAAATAAGTTGAAGGTGGGTGGGGGGGGGATGGACTGACAACATGGTTCCACCTTGTGAGTAGATTAACTCCCATTCTGTGGGGAGACAACCCCCATACGATTGTGACATAATTGTGGTGTTTGCGACACTCACATCTTGGATAATTGTGATACCTTTTCATGTACAGTTATCCCAGGTTGGACTGACAGAGAAGCTGAAGGGAGACAAGCGCAAGTTTGAGCTGTGGTCAAAGGGGAGAGAAGAAGTGGTTATCATCCAGGCTCCAACTATGGAGGTCAAGGACACGTGGGTGAAAGAAATTAAACGTGTCCTCATGAACCAGTTTGATCAAATAAAAAGTAAGTGCACTGTAAATGTTTCATTTTCCCTCAGGTCACTTGGGCAGAGTTCATGTAGAAGGCAAAATGATAATTCTTTCAGCTTGCATTGCAGTTGGAAAGATGAGATCTACTTTGTCAGATCCACATTAGCTCTTTTGTTTTTAATACTGGGTCCACAAGTTTTGACATTTTTTTCTCGCAGCACACAGAAAGTGATAAATAATAAACAACAAATGAGGACTGAGCGCTTAAATTATCAAATTATCACACAGAAAGTGATTTAGCTTAGCAGAGTAAGTTCCCCTTCCCATATAGGCGTTTGGACTGACGTGGAATAGGGGAATGCTATTTTCCATCTGATCTACAGGCATCCTGCCTGGCAGCTCCAGTAGATCAGCTTTTCAACCATCAACTTTTGTTCCTTGTCTTCTCCACTTACCGAACGTTTCCTCCTGTGGCATAAAATTTGTCTGTTTTAAATTTCGTTATGTCAAAGTCTTGCTTTGCTGTGCATGGTGTTTAAATTTTTAAAAATTCCGTGTCATTCGAGTGTCACCACACAGGCAGAGGGGGAGTCATTTTTCTTACCCAAGCGGACCCTAGAAATGTGCACAATTCAAAATGCTTGGTATCTGTGCAGGTCACCGCAAATCCTACATGCCATTATCTCACGAAGGGTCATCCTCGGTGTCTCAGCTTTCCAGCGATTCATCTGAGTACAGGCAAGTTGAATTTCATTCCAAGAACAGAAAACTTCTGGTGCAGACTTGTGTGTGTGTTTTCTGGATTCTGATCTGACCCTGTACCTGTTGTCGTGGGTTAAACTGGCTTGCTTCTGATTTCAAGTGTATACCAGCGGGTGGGGAGTTGGGCCTTGGGGGGTGAAAGCCTGTTGGGAGTGTGTGTGTGTGAGTGTGTGTGTGTGTGTGAGTGTGTGATTGTGCTAGCCTGCTGTCACTGTCACCATTCTGAATATATTTTACGCAGCTGTTTTCTGTTCTCTCCAGTTTGGACAATTGGCAACCTTCCACTCCAGGCGTAAACAACAACAACAACAACATGTCAACACTACCGGTTGGCCTGGAAATGGTGTCTCCAGTTACCTCCCCTTGCAATCCTGTGCCCTATCACTCCATGCCTACTGCGCAGGATGCTGGGGACACAGCAGAAGATGAGGAAGGCTGGTCGTCTGGAGAGTTTTCTAATGAAGAAGATAACCCCGTGGAAAACTACATTCCAAATTATGAGGTACGTTCTATAATGTTTCTCGTTTTGTTTCCAATCTTTATTCTCAAAGTCTTCAAAATAACAAGATTAACACTCCTGTACTATGGTGTTTTCTCGCACCCAAAAAACCGCTCCTCTTTTCTATCTCCTCCCTTCTCAAGAGCCCCCATTCTGGGTACTCTCCCTTTAGTAACAACATTACATGTTCCACAAGGTTTTGTTTTAAGCTGAGCTGCTTGATGTGTTTCTTGTCAGTTTTATTCCATGACCCAGAGAGCATATTCTCAAGTTAGCAATCCCTAACAGCACCTTAGGAACAAAAATTACAACAATAAAGTAATCCCTCGTTTATCGTGGGAGATAGGTTCCAAGGCCGCCACAATAACTGAATTTCCGCGAAGTAGGGACACCTTCTCAGCGATCATCATCATTCTTCGTTGGCGTTTAGGCTCAGCACCAGCCTTGGAAGAAGGAGCACATTTGGGAGCCATTGCAGGGGGTGAAAATTGAAGCAAATGTGTTGGGGGCAGCCATCACAGAGATGGTTTTGGCCACCGCGCTCACAGCCACAGCATTCGCTGGGGGTGGTATGGGTCGAGTACCGCCAGCGAACTGTGGTTATGACGCGCTGTGTCATCCTACAGCGTGCTGTGCTAGGCTCACTCTCTTTAAACGTCTCTATATCCTTCGAGGATAGTTGCAGATACTAACAACTAACATTCGGATTCTACTCGATATATTCTTTCAGTAGATACTAAACTCATCAAACATCTTAATAGATTAGGTTAGTTTGTAGGCATATTTCTTATCTTTTTCTATTCACATTAGCTAGTTTAACTGCCTTTTAACGTAATTATCTTTATTTCCTTCTCACTCTACTTAACTTTCCTTAACACTAACAGGAAGAGCAGAGTGCACTCTATTTATCGCATATTTTCATGTTTGTGTGCATATATTCTTTGTAATTTTAATCTTAAGTCTTGTGCATGTAAGAAACACAAATTTTGGCATTCACGGCATGTACGCCGGCTTGCTGCTGCTTGCCCGGACAGTGCCCCCGTTGTGGTTCGCGTCCTACCCAATAAAAGTGGGGTATGGACTGGACAAAGAGAGAGATGAAGGGCAGAGTGCAATGGGGAGACGAGCCATGTAGGCAGAGCACGAGCGAGCAGATCGGAACGGGCAGGCTCTCAGAGCGACCCTAGCTGTCGGGTAGCGGCCCCAAATAAATCTGTGTACAAGACGAAAATCTGCCTTTGTTGGGAAGAGAGAGAGAGGAGAGAGGAAAATTTATGGAGGGAACCTGCTCCACTACACAAAGTTCAACACAGAGAAACCACAAAAAAATCACACACAGTACAGTGTAAAGTAAACCGCTCAGCGAGAAAGCTTGAAGTGAAATGGCCGCGACAGTAGCACGCAGTATAGTGCAACTGATGCTTCTCTCTCGCCTTTCACCTGTACTTGGGCTGTCTGTATGTATACACACACCACATGTTGTTATTGAGTGTCTTGTGTGCCAGACTCTGTTTGTACTGCAGTCTCCTGCTGTTTGTACTGCAGTCTCCTGCTGTTTTTACTGCAGTCTTCTGCTGCTTGTAATGCAGTCTCTTTCTGTTTGTACTGCAGCCTCCTGCTGTTTGTACTGCAGTCTGCTGCTGTTTGTACTGCAGCCTCCTGCTGTTTGTGCTGCAGTCTCCTGCTGCTTGTACTGCAGTCTCTTTCTGTTTGTACTGCAGCCTCCTGCTGTTTGTACTGCAGTCTTCTGCTGTTTGTACTGCAGCCTCCTGCTGCTTGTACTTTATTTCTTTTCGGTTGTTGTGTCGGCTATCTTGACGTTCGTGGTTGTTCAGGTCACTACGTCTTTTGGGCCGCACATTGCCGCTGTCTGAGGTGGGAGAGGATGGCATGGCACACTTCATCCCTGTGCCTTGGCCTTTTCCCTGCCACCAGGGTGGGTCCGATGGCACGATGCATGGTACGCGTGCTGCATGGGGAAGGGTCCCCTTTGTCCTGTGCCAGGGGTTGGCTTCGCACCCCAACCAGGCACCTCTCCGCTTCATGCCTTTAACCCATGTCACAACCTATGATCTGGCCATAGGCCTCTTGGATTTTACGCTGTCCATGGTTTGGATTTGCTGCCTGTCAACACTGCTTCCACTGCTCTTGGACATTCCGCTGCAGGTGACATGTACCCTCAGAGCAGGTTTCCTCTGTCGCATGGACAGTTGCCAGATGCGACGGAGGGGGAGTTGGCATATTTGATTGACCGTTCCCCATGGAACGAGGTCATCCAGCTCCACTTCAACCAGATCGGGCAGAATGTATCTGGTACACAACTCTCCTGGCCAACCATCCAGCGTACCCCATGCTCTTCCGATGTTGGTCACGCTGCAACACCCTTCCAATGAGCACTGTTCATATAGCCCCATCTGTTTCTGGTTGGGCTCACGAGGCTGCTGGTCGTCTCCGTGACATAGCTGCTCACTCCCTTCCTGCTTGTCCTTCATGGACATGATGGGGGGGGGGGGATGTCAGCCTGTTTTTTGTCTCTACTGGTCCTTGTCTCTATCTCTGTGTTTGTTTTCCTGACAAAGGGGTAATGCCTCCAAACTGTTGATTGTCTTTGTCGTTCAGTGTAGTTTGTACCTTTTTGTTAACTGGGGATTTCTAACTTGAGAATTGAGCACTTTGGATCATTGAAGGACACATTTAGCGAAGAAAATTTGTATTTAAAGAGCTATTCAGCTGTTGTTAAGCCCACAGAGTTGTCATGCAAAAGTGTGGATGTAAGTATAATTGTCAGAGTATTTTAAAAATTACTTTTAAATATTTTCTTTCTCATTTGTTTTCTGTCATGGCTGCACAACATCTGTTGATGGAATCTTCTGCTTGGTGGTGAAAATCACACCTTTGATTTCCATGTGATGGCACTAACTGTAATTCTGCATCAACGACGACTTGATGTCTGCTGTTAACTGCTGCTCCATCACAATACAATGGGATTATTTTCAACAGCCCTCCTATCGCCAGCATTTTGTGTCACTGGGTGATTATGTGGCAGTCGATGAGACGGAACTCTCGCTCAAAGAAGGCGAGGTAGTGGAGATACTGCGAGTAGGAAGTAGCGGCTGGTGGTTTGCGCGCTCGCCCGCAACAGAAGCCGAGGGCTGGGTCCCAACCACCTACCTGGATCCTGCACCCGCCCAGCATTTGTCCACACATTCCAGCTCAGGTAGAGACAGTAGTTCAGCATGATGTTTGTCTTTCCACTCGCACAACAAATTCCTCACAGTTCTGTTAGCCCTGCTTTGACTGTGCTTTAGAATGCAACTCTCGGTGTGTCCGTCTTGTAAAATGTGTGCATGGTGGTGTTAAACAGTCTTTTGTGTCACAATTCTCAAGACGTTTTCCATCGATTCACTGCACCATGTGAATCTCTTTTATTCTTGGCTCTGTCAGTGTGTCTGTTGCACCTGCGTATGTATGAGAGTTTAAGAAGAACGTTTTTGTACCGATCTCAAACTCGCTTTCAGTGCATACTCACAGCTTTGGATATTACTGTGCATTCCAATCCTCATGTCACTCAGACATTTGTTTGCTGGCACATGGTAGATCATGCATACCACGAAAATGCCCAGTGTTGTCGTTGTCCATGTAGCACAATGAAAGTAGCGCTGTCGTGAATGTTGCCCATTTAGGTTCCCTCAGTGCTTCAGCATTGTGACGACTTTATAATAGTTTTCATATGATGAAGCTGTTGGCCATATCACATGACTGGAATGTTAAATTGTTACTGTGTTGAATATATGACGAGACTCGAGATAACCTAAGGAGTGGAGAGGAGGGAAAGATAGCAGACAGTTTGGGGGGGGGTTTCAAATATCTTTTACAGAAAATAACCTTTGCATGAAATATTTATCCCAGATATGAAGTATATATACAGAAACAGCAAATACCTGGTACAGAACTACATTGCTGATAAGACCCAGCTCCAGGTCAGACAGTGTGTTGTACACATATAGAGGCTGATTCGCTTCATTAATACACCTGTGCTTCAGCTGACAGTTTTGTGCACTTGTCTCCCACAGTAAGGTAACACATGCATAACTTTTTATTTGTAGGAGTGATATGTAACAATTGGTAAGTATGCTGGCTGTATATCTTTCATTTTCTGTAAGCATGCAGTGTCTGTACTACCACCGTGGTGTTTGCTGGATGTATGTAGATGTCAAGGGTACTAACAAATCATCTGGCTTCAGTATTTTAGTGACATGCAAATTTTTAGATGGCTATAGCAAACCCCCGAACCTCATGCACTGATGTCTTGGTATAGGCTAATTGACCCTGAATATGTTAACACAGACAGTGGAGTAGTTGTCTTGATATGAGTTAATTCCCCCTGAATTAACATAGATATAGGAATAGATGTCTTGATATAGGTTAATTTACCTGGATATTTTAACACCGACTTAGGAAGATCAAAAGTTTTAGAATGTTTTTCTGTTCTTTGGGTGGAGAAGAATGTTGCCACTTGCCACAGGCTCCAAACCTGCACACACTTCCCTGTCCCTGCCATATAAGAAATAAGCCTGTTCTATATAACACACACACATATCTTACTCCTCAATAAACGTTCCTCAGATTACACAAAAACAGCCCATTTAACACAAAAGGCAAAGCCAAGCCCATGGAAATAAAATGCAAAGTAGGGTGTCAGATGCAGCACTGACCAATTCTGAACATGTCTGAACTAAAACAGACACAAGTATTTTGTGTAGAATCAGTGCTTTGGCATATGTCCTTTCCATGTACACCCCACATGCACAGCTTAGAAGTAACAATCATCCCAATATTTTGAAAACATCATCTGCTGATCTAGCTATCATTCACAAGGATGACACAATAAATGTTAACAGCAGTGTTTACTTCTGACATCAACTTATTGTAAGCCATTATTCTGCATGTTAGATAATTTTTACACTGCATGCCTTTTTTCAAAACGTCAGATGGGAATGCGATGTATGTGTAAAATGCACACAGGCATTTGCTACTGTGGGTGGATGTATGTGTTTTTCTGTTTCCCCCACCAACCTCAAATTTTTTTTGACCATAAAAAACAATCAATGTCTAAAGTGTCTGTGACTTTCAATATTTCTATTATCATGCAAATGCATGAAGTGAAAAGTTATGTGTAACAACCATTTTGGCATCAGTCTTGATCCTGAAGATATGGCCGATGATGCTTATAAACTGGTGAGGAGTTCTGAATCTTCACAGAGCACATGTACAATCACACTGTAATAGATGTCTCATGACTGTTGCAGTTACAGTGTAACCACACACTGTAACAAATGTTTAATGATAATTACAGTACTGTTAAGAGGTATGGGTACAGTTGCCATGTAACCATGTCTCATTATGAATATGGCCATGGTGTAACCAACTCCTTGTGATGGATAGTCGTATTTGGAGAAATATAACGGGTCCAGTTTTATCAACTTTCATCTTGCATGTATCTCACAATTGCCACTAGTCTTTACTCAAAGTTGTATGATTTGAGATGGTTTTCACAAAATAATGGTGATGAACCCAATAACAATGCAAACTTCATTGTCACATCACTTCAACACAATATTTCAGAGTAGTACTGTCCTTACCTGAAGGATTTCAGAAAGTTAGTGCTCCTTTAAAATAGAAAAACTGAACTGTCATGAGCAAAATGTTCAGCTAATGCCCATCATAAGAATCAATTGATAATGGTGTAAGCTTGTCAACTGCAGTATTTGAAAGAGGCTCTCTTGCAATATTTGTCCTTTTGTCTGAAAATGTTTTTCAGATCAAAGAATTACACTGAAAGCAGATTATATGGGGGAACCAGAAGGGGTACGGTTAGCTTGTGTAGAGCAGGAACGTGTACCGGCACTGAGAGTGGAGTGGTAGCCACAGGGTCATCTGCTGGGTCAAGGCAGTCCCTTCGTCCACACTTTATCGGAGAATCTTTTGTAAACAAAATCAGAGGAAGGAGTGCTTTGCATGGTTATTTTAATTCCTGTGTTTCAAAGCAGACGAAATTCTTTTAAAAATCAAAAGTGCTGGTGACATGAAAATGTTCAGTTTTACATGTTTTGCTCATTGCCATTTGATAGTTTTTTTCACCAAAACAAATCATTTTGAACTTTACAGTAACGCACTTTGGTGATTACTAACACCTGGTGAAGGGATTGATGGGAATCATGAGATAAGGCTGTCCTGTAACCGTTGTGGAACGAGTAGTTCAGTAGTATGTTCTCCATCTGACACCAGCAAACTAATTTCACATACAGCTTGATTACGCACGTGGAGGTGTTGTGTTTGTTACAGTGCATGAAGGTAAAGCTTAATCATACACATGGAGTTATATTACAGAGCATGATGCCTTGTCATTGATAATACTTAGTATTTAGTCCCACCGGCATGAACATTGGGTCAGATTTGTATTGACCTTTGTGTTTGGTGGTAGCTACCAATCCCTGCTGAATTGTCTTTGTACACGCTGACATCGAGCTAATATGATCCGCATTTAGGGAGTTTATGTACATACCTGTTATGTGTATGTGTAAACTCCCCCCAGTGGCAGACAGGTTATGGGTAAAACCTGCTCTGGGCTTTGTGGGTTTGGTTCGGTTGCCGCAGACTCAATCATCACAAGGCACATGCAGGCTGGCATAAAAATGACAGATGCAGAAGTAACAAAGCCAAACCAAATTTATTTTCGTGGTAACAATGAAATGGTGTTCATGCCACAGGCTCCAGACTTGCACACAGCTCCCTGTCCCTGCCACACAAGAAATAAGCCTGTTCTATATAACACACAAACATAGCTTACTCCTCAACGAATGTTCCTCAGATTGCCAAGCCCATGGAAATAAAATGCAAAGTAGGGTGTCAGATGCAGCACTGACCAATTCTGAGCATGTCAAAATGGAGACTTGGCATGATCAAACAGCAAATACACCTGGCAACCACATTTCTTCTAGCAGTATCCTTAATACTTATTGTTCACATATGAAATATGTAAAATTAAGACATGAAAAAAAAAGACTTGAGAAATAATTCAGGATCCTAATTAAACCTCTTTACTCCATTGTACTTATTGTACCTTCAACATGCCTTGCGCTTTGTAGTCTGCCCTTTTGTTCGTGGATAACAAATACAAACATTAATTAAAGCAACACAAAAGTCGGGATTCTTGTACAATGTTTCATCCCTCATCACTCAACTCCAGCTGGGGGGTGGAGGGGGCAGCTGATGGTGAAAGACATTCCTAGTTTTCCTGGTATGTAAACGTATGAGCACCATCAACCTGCCGCCATTCTGGCTAATGGTGAAATAGGCGCAAACTGACAAAGGCTAACATCACATTCGGTGTCAGTGTTGTCCCTGAAGGGAATGAAAGCATCGGAATCAAGGGCCACGCCTTTTAACTGGGCAATCCACTCGTGCCTCTTTTACACCTTTCTTGAATTTCATGCCCAAAACCCTAGGGTGCTTACGAAGGCACCAATTGTTGGCTTTGTCCCCTGCCAGCCCAGTGCAGTGAATGTGAGACTGCTGTCCAGCCTCAGTGCCAATCACCTGGCTATTTTTAGCATAACAGACCGAGTTGGACTGTATGTACTTCAGGGCAGGCAATGGTAGCAACGCTCAGGTCACTACTGTACTGTTTTCGGAAGTAGAAATGGCAGGATCATATTCTGCAGTGTGGTTAAATGCTTTGTGGTGTCCAGTGAAGTATCTTTCTGGTCAGACGTTTCCATTTCCTTCGCCACCCTTTCATGGGCAGCTGGGTCACAGATGACCGTCACTCGAGTGTAATTCTTAGCGGCAGCCCGGAGCAATGTCCCCCCCCCCACCCTCCACGTCAATCTGCTCCACTTCATCTTCAGCTGTGGTATCAGGTATTCTCCACAGTCTTCACAAATGGATAAAGATTACACACCACCCCCCTGATCACTTCAATGTCTTGCTTTTTGAGGTCGCTCAAATCCGACTCCATCAAGCGGGAAAGTATACCGCCGTGAACTTCTGGGTGGAGGGTTTTGACTCGGCCTCCAAACATCTCCTGTCACATCCGACACCTCCATGACATCGATTCCAGCATCTCTGATGGCGTTTGCTGTGCCCCCTGATGACACCAGCTTCAGGCCAAGGTCCGACAGCCGTTTTGCAAAGTCTACCACCCCTTGCTTGTCAGACGCACTTGTAACAGCCAATTCGCCTTCCATGGTCAGTCTATTTCGCAGATCCACATGCTGGCCTTTTTCGAGCCCTGTTTGAGGCCTGCCCCCTCACAAAGTAAAAACTCATGGAAATTCTACATAAAATATCCTAGCGCCAAAGAAAAAGTGCTTGATTATTTTTCAGCTTCGGTGCCTCTTGACGCACTGAACCCCTGCCCACCCAGGGATGCAAAATCGAAATGTAAACCCCACCCAGTAGCAGGCAGGTTATGGGTTGCCGAAGGGAGAGACCCTTACAAGATTTCCCCTGCGAGATCTCTAGCAAGCGAGCGTCTGTAAGAAACATCCAAGAGTCTCGCGCACGAGGCGGAAGTTTTTCAATTCAACATGCAGTCATATGAAACCCCGAGCAGCCACGAAAAGTCATTGTTTTAGGTCTAAATAAAAGGTTTTAAAGGTATATCAAGCATTGGAATGCACTTTCTGAATTATCTGGTGCATAAAATGCCAACAATCAACACCTGAGTACGTACACTTTACAGATTTATGTCGGTACTGCTATCGTCTGCGGTGTATACGAAATACTGAACAGCCACGAATACCCACGAAAAGTCATGGTTTTAGGTTTAAATAGGTTTTGTGTCGGTACTGTTATCGTCTGCCGTGTATACGAAATACCGAACAGCCAGGAAAAGTCATGGTTTTAGGTCTAAATAGGTTTTGTCAACCATCCTTCTCTTGTCGACGAAGATGCCCTAAAGGCTCCTCGCGAGAGGTGTTGGGAAACACTTAACTAAAGCTCTCCTCGCAAGATTTCGCCAAACCTCGCCTTCGGCAACACGCATCTGTGGGCTATGTGGGTTTGGTTCGGTTGGCGCAGGCTCAATCGACGCGAGGCACACTCGAGGCTGCCATAAAAATAAATGACAGATGCAGGAGTAACAAACTCAAACGTATTTTACTTTCGTGGTACCGACGAAATGTTACTATCAGCTGAGACAAACTACAATGTGAGAGGGCAATAAAGCAGCCATCACTGGCAAGTTACCAGGGCAACAACTTAATAGGTGGGGTAGACAGGAATTGGCACCGGCTTGAGTGACCCTGCAAGGGAACGGCCAACAATTCATGACAAATATGCACACTACCCCAAATGCTTACGTTACAAAAATAGTGACCATCGTAACACGTGTATCAATTTGATCATGTACTCAACATAAAAGCACATCCACCATCAGTATGAACTCAATATAATAAATATAATCAGACAACTACCACTACATGCGTTATCATACTTATGCTGCCATCGCATGGTACATGCAACGGGCAAAACCAGAAAATACTACGTACAGAAGGTTATGTGACCGCCACGTGGGGATATCCTCATCCCCACCCGTGAACACACCAACATGCAAAATCCAGTTAAATCATCCCCACCCGAGACCCACCCATGCCTATAATCTTAACCCTGATGATACTTGTATGACATATTTTTATGAGGTAACACATACAACGAAGTTTATATTTCAGAATTTTTATAGTCGATTTGTAGCCATCACGATCGTGCGTGAACAAAGCTCATGACGACAACACCGTTCACACAGTTTGTCAATAAAATTCGCTCCATCATCTGAATGGAACGCCTGCTTGGATCCACACCATGTGCGAGCATGATGCAAATTCATAAGGAGTTTTAGAATATTTTGGTAAACCATGCTAATGTAGTAATGATCGTGATGGCCACAAGGCTTAGCACTGGCAGTTGGGTATACAAAATTCGTGAATCTGAATATCGGGTATCAACCACAGTATAACAAACTGAAAAACCATCATCTGTTACCTTACAAGGGGATGCAGAATCGATGTCGCCCCGACCACAGCTTGTGGGAAACTGCCGCCCCACGTGGCCGATGACTTCCGGGAATCATTGGAAATAACATTTGCTTTACTTTTTGAAACTGGTCCAGTAATAATTCGGGCAGAAGTTTATACTAAGATGTTTTACATACTACCAAAATTAGATGTGCAGTTTGGGAGTGGATGTTGCATGTTTCATGGGTAGGGGGTTTTACTAGGGATGCTGGGGGAAAGGTCGTCTGCTTCAAACCCATTGTACGGTTACGGCCAGGGGTGTTATATACAAACCTGTACCTGCAACAAAGTGTATGACATAATAGTGCCTGACCTTCTATTGGATTATCTTCTGTCATTTCATGTCCTTATGCGGTAAAGGACGATTAGTTTGGCAGGGTTTCCATCGGACTAATAGGATTCCGTGTAAACCTGTGTGGAGTCAAAGCATTTGAAAAGATTGTTTTGCACTAAACCAGATCTTAGATGTGACAAAAAAGTGGATTTGTTATTTGCATTTGTTATCAGATTGAAGCTACGCCTTACACAAGCCTGATGCTCTTTGAATGATTTTTTCGGACACAACTACATGAGATCACCTAGGTTTTTCAATCCACAAAGGGGCAGGAATTTTTTTTAACTTCAGTGATCTGCTGTCCCACATTCTAGTATTGCTTCCCATTGGCAGGGGCATATGTTATGAAATGCAGAGCTGAGACAACTCAAGATGGTCTGTGAAAAGATCGCTCCATCAACCTCAACAGGAAGGAGTTTTAAAAAAACCAAGTATTTTGTGTGGAATCAGTGCTTTGGCATATGTCCTTTCCATGTACACCCCACATGCACAACTTAGAAGTAACAATCATCCCAATATTTTGAAAACATCATCTGCTGATCTAGCTATCATTCACAAGGATGACACAATAAATGTTAACAGCAGTGTTTACTTCTGACATCAACTTATTGTAAGCCATTATTCTGCATGTTAGATAATTTTTACACTGCATGCCTTTTTTCAAAACGTCAGATGGGAATGCGATGTATGTGTTAAATGCACAAAGGCATTTGCCACTGTGGGTGGATGTATGTGTTTTTTCTGTTTCCCCCACCCACCAAGTTTTTTTGCTACTGGCCCTAAAAAAAATGTCTAAAGTGTCTGTGACTTTCAATGTTTCTATTATCGTGCAATGCGTGGAAAGTTATTTGAACAGTAGGTTCCATTGGTCACACCTTTCCTCCCACCTGTTGCAGATTCCCTGAGCACGCCTGGTAAGCGAGAGATGTCTCTGTCCCGCTCCAGCCTCAGCAGTCCATATTGCCTGTCAAGCCCCGTCTCCGAGACCACAGTTTGATGCCAGGACCCCATAAAGACTGTCTCTGGAACTGTGGTTTGACATCAGGGTTCTATGAGAGCAGTCTGAGAGAAGGCTCCGACACCACATCTGAGACCTGGTCTCTGACCCCACTGTGATGCATGGACGCCCTAGGCCTGGTGTTTGAGATTGCAGTTTGACCATTCTCTGACCACTGCTTTCAATCCCAGGATTCCATTGGCTTGGTCTGAGACCCTTATCAATCCCAGGATGACACAAGTGGGATGTTTGAGACTAATGTTAGGTCTTGACAAAAGTCAGAGTGCCAATCTTTTTGATTTGCCATGCACTGTCAGAGGGTGTCCATGGTGATCAAAAAGTTAATCAGCTGGTCTGAACAAGGTGTGGCCACACTGCCTATCTTGGAACAGTTTAAAGATACTGCTGCTAAGGGCAGCGTTACACGCTATGCTGGAGTTGAGGATCTGTGGCAGATATGACTGCAGAGTGCAAGTGAAACACCCCTCATAGTGTGCCCATCATCCATAGAGCACCATTTCCAGTCAGGGTGGCAAACAAACGACTGCCTTGCCTGCCTCTAGAAGGTACAAAGGTCATTGACAACAGATTCCTGGATTTGATTCCCCCCTTCCCCAACTCTGCTCCTGTCCTCGTTTCCATGAGTAACACTGTACAACTGGGTGTAGATTGCACAGGACAGAAAGCACGACAGAACAGAACATAGGTTTGACCAGACTGACTGCCCCAGACCATGTTGATGTGGCATGCTGCAAGGCCCACTTAGGGTTCTGTGCAGACATGGGCTGTTAGCACACCTATACCCTGTCTGGAAATGAAGTCATGACTGATTTGTCTGTTTAGATCGAGGAGGACAGGCTGTGTTTTGAGTGAAAGTGCAAGCTCTGCATAGGAAAGCGCGTTGGGTGGAGTGCGTAGGCATGCGCGTTGGGTGGAGTGCGTAGGCATGCCTGTTGGGTGGAGTGCGTAGGCATGCGCGTTGGGTGGAGTGCGTAGGCATGCGCGTTGGGTGGAGTGCGTAGGCATGCCTGCTGGGCGGAGTGCGTAGGCATGCGCGTTGGGTGGAGTGCGTAGGCATGCGCGTTGGGTGGAGTGCATAGGCATGCCTGTAGGGTGGAGTGTGTAGGCATGCATGTTGGGGAGAGTGTGTAGGCATGCATGTTAGGTGGAGTGCATGGGCATGCATGTTGGGGGGAGTGCATGGGCAAGCATGTTGGGTGGAGTGCATGGGCAGCGTGTTGGGTGGAGTGTGTAGGCAGTGTGTTGGGTGGAGTGCATGGGCAGCGTGTTGGGGGGAGTGCATGGGCATGCATGTTGGGGGGAGTGTGTAGGCAGTGTGTTGGGTGGAGTGCATGGGCAGCGTGTTGGGGGGAGTGCATGGGCAGTGTGCTCAGTTCCAACCCTGCACACCCACCAATGGTGGTGCTGCTATCATGTGTGGCTAAATATTCAGAGAAATTTGCATTGATCTGTCTTGTGCTACCTGTGATCTTATTAAAATTTCATACCTCCTGCAAGACTGCGCACAGAACAGCACCACGAATTTTGTAAAGTGTGGACCAGCATCGTCACAAGCCTGACAACAACAGCAAGTCTAGGCAAGAAAATGTTTGGGTCAGTCAGGCTATGGCTGAATCAGTTTTGAGCACTGCACAAGGTTTCAGCTGTAACATGCAGCTGTAACAGCAGTGGTCGGTCAGTTGGTGTGCCATCCTTTTCTGTATCCAACTAGCTTGCTGTCCTTCACGGGCTTCAGTGTGATGGCAGGAGCGCTGCTAAAATTGAAAATATGCACATGCTTGTTTCAACCTCATTCATTCCTCTGAGCTGCAGGTGTTTGCTGAAATCATAACGATCAGAATCTCACAAATCTGCTTGGCGTTCAGTGAGTGCTGTAGGTTTCAAGACTGAAAACTACTGTGCAGCTATGTAGGACTGTGAAAGAATATCGTGATTATGCAAGACTTTGAAATGGAATCATGTGACTAAAGACCTTTCTCAGTCACACAAAAGCCCTGCTTGGCCAAAGCTGGCCACCCATATGATCTCCAGGTTCCACAAAGCAGGACATGCATTTGTCCACGGTATTGGAGTTGCAGCCTTTCTCCCTCAGATATTTCACACATGGCTGCATGTCTGTGTGCTCATCCAAAGGTTTACAAATTTCATGCTGCATGCATAGAAGGTTTTCCAGACAAGCACATTAACTCCATGCACTGTTATACATGTTTTGTGGTCGAAAGCATGGCTGGAGAAACAGCAATGCACTGATGGTTTACAGATGGGTTACGTTTACCTAAATGTACTGGCATATAGGAGGGGTAAACTATTAAGTACAGAAATATTTACTTTCAAACTGACCACATGGCTGGTCAGGTAAAATGTGATGTAGGTCTCGAATATTTATCAAAAGATTAATTTATTGTTGTTTTGCTGGATGATAAAACAGCTGTTAAAGTAGCCGGTGACTTCTTATAGACAACCTATATTTTTTCATTGCCTTCATATCTGCCATGTTGCTGGATGATAAAACAGGTTTGACAGTTACCTGGTGACTGTTTTAAACAAGTTTAATTTGTGCAACACTTTTTGATCATCTTATGTCATCACTGCTGTCAGTGTCTGCCATTTTTGCTGCAGGCCTGCTGCCAGTCGCTGACCTGACTTCTACATTTAGTCATCAGTCACCCCTCTGACCTGAAGACATGACCCCCAACAAACAGTTTAAACGTGTGATCTGTAGTGAAGCAGTACTATGTGATCAGATGGAGTCTAAAGTAAAGCCACTGAACACCCTCTCAAAACACACGGGTGGTGGTAACATGCAGGCCAACGCATCTGGTCAAACTGGAAGTGAACAGTGTGTCATGCATGTTTTCCTAGGCATCGGATCTCAGCACAGTGTACTTGTAACAATTGTTCCCTGCTACTAGGCAGTGTCTTTGCATGGTTCTACTCTAGCATAGGATTTGTCCTTAAAAGTAGATTCTCTCAACTCGCGGACAGTGGTTTTAATTGCTAAGTTATTGGCTGTCATAGCAAATGCATCAAAACTGTCCTACAAATCAAACCAGAAATTATTTTACAAGAACAAGGTGTTAAGTGTGTTAGCCATGTCTGTCTCTCAAACAACTTACCAAGACATGAATTCTTAGATCTTAGAATCTTGGAATTCCTAGCTTTGCTCCTCTACACAACTAAAGAGTGCAGTTCATACATCTTCTGTTCTCACCTACGTAAATGTAACTTCAGAGTATGACTGTATGTCATTTCCCACCATTCACCATCATGTTAACATCACAACACGGCATGATTGGACTTTGATTCTCAACTGTTGGGCCTTAGGCACTGCCCTTTATTGTGAACATTTTGCCACTGTGAACAGATCTAGTCTCCCTCTGTGAACAGATCTAGTCTCCCTCTGTGTACCTGAGAACATCTCCCTCTGTGTACCTGAGAACATCTCCCTCTGTGTACCTGAGAACATCTCCCTCTGTGTACCAGAGAACATCTCCCTCTGTGTACCGGAGAATACCAAGTTACTGCTGACTACAAGTCGATTTTTGTGGAGGAAGAAGCTACGGCGTTCCAGAGAGCTTCAGCCTGGAGGGGTTTTGTTGTGAAGAAAAGCAGGCTTAGCCTTTATTGAAGACGTGCATGCTGACACCCTGGTGTCGTTACTGTTGGATTGCTAGACTTGTGTACCTGAGCTCACTTTGTGTCAGCTGTTTGAAAATCCCCCCCCCC